>ML661889.1:6129100-6139484 GCA_007570785.1 Antilocapra americana | reverse complement strand
AAAAAAAAAAGAAATATTTTTGTTTTTAATTTTTGTTACTAATGTAATTACTCTTTTTTAAAATATATTTTTCCAGGTTTATTGATATATAACTGACATGTAACTAGTTACTCTTTATACTGTCATAGTTTGTAACATTTGTATTCTGTTCTTTAACCATAGTCCCCAGGATTCCCAGGACTGTTTAATATTAAACTTCATAATTTACTATTACCATGTTATATATGTTTATTTTTTGATTAGTGAAGTTTATTCTCTATTTTCTTCAGTAAGGCCTCATGAGAACTCTGTTTCCTAAGCTTTTCTTTTGTTTTTGAAAGTTCTTTATTTTGTGCACATGAGGTTTGATAACCAGTTGGATTTGCCTTGATGTGAACCATGCTATATTTTTTCCCCCTGGTTTCTGATAAGCCCTTTAGTCTGTAAATTCAGTGCTTTTTTTTGTTTTGGAGAAGTTTTCTTTTGCTTTATTTTGAATAATTTCTATACTAAAAGTTATGACCTCTTTTCAAGAAACACTAATTTTTAATTTGTTGGATATTATTTTAATCTATACTTTTCTTTAATTCTTTTAAACTCTATTCTTCTTATTAGACTATTTAAGCTCCCACTTTTTTCTTCTGTTAGTGAACCTCATTTCTGTCACACTTTCATTTTGTTATTTATTTCTTGAAATTTCCAGTTTATTTTTTGTCACTTCATATTTTCTGTTATTTGTTTAATTTGACTCATATTTTCTAAATGTCATTTCAGAAAGAGGATATCTTTACATTTTAGTTAAAAATTTGCTTATAATTTTCACTACTTCATGGCATAACCTTCTATTATGTGTTTGCTATATATCTTATGTTATTTTCCCTTTTCTTTCTTATTTAAGTGTATTCACACAGGTCATCATTATTTTATAATAAAATCATTATGCTATGAAATATAATTTATCATCATTAATCTATTAATATACTAGTTATTTGAAAGGGTATCATGAAGGAGGAGGAGGTGGGGGTGAATGTGATAAATGATAGAAGGCAACTGAGTTTTGGAATGTGGTTTTCAAAATACTTCTCATTTGTTAGTATGACTCAAGCCTGGGCTGCTGGTCTAACTCCTGATTCAGAGTAGAGTCATATTTGTTAATATTTATCATATATCTTATGATTTGTATGTTTCTTCTCACTATATAATGGCAATTGTTAGCTGTCTGGATGCTTTCCCCCGCTTCTTGTCATGCTATACACATGGCCTAACTATTTCAAAGGTGCTGTATCTTTCTCTTTAAGTTCCATTACCCCATCACTTTCTAATGTGAGGGTTCACACATTCTGATATTGCTGTTCAAAGTGAAGATCACTGGTTTTTTTTCAACATAGCTACTTCTTTTTGAGACTACTGAACTTCCTGACTGATTCAAGATCTTTAGAGGCATGCATTTTCTTTTGGTGTTCATTCTTGTCCTATTTCAATTTTTACGGCATGTAGTTTTACTTTACATGTCATGCCTTGGAATTGTAGGTAGATTTCCTGATTTTTGTAAGAATGGAGTTCACATTTATGTTTCATCTCATTATTTAAAGAAAGAGAGGGAGAAGCATCTCAAGACTGGAATCTTAGACTGAAACTCTGAATTTATTTATATAATTGAGGTTGGCTTACAGTTTTATCTGTTATGCATGCCTGAAATTTGGATTCAAGATCTTGTGCTTCGTGAATGTGCTGGGTAACACTGACTTTTCTATAATTTAAGAAAGAGAAGAAAAAATTGAGAAAGTCTTTGATTCATATATAGCTCAACCTTATAATATCTGTATAATATCAATAATTTTTCTGAGATTATGTGGTAACAATTATGTCTACTTCACAATATGGTTCTGGGGCTTCAATAGAATATGTATTAAAGTATTATTTTTGAAGTCAATTTAAATCTCATTTCCTTATATATTCTCTCCATTTCCTTTTTTATGAAATACTGTGTGGTTTTATTGTTGTGTAATATTCTTCATACTTCTTAATATATTCTGTGTTTAAATTGACTATTATTGTGATAATCAACATTTTAAAGGACAATTTAAAATGTTACTCTGGAATTCACCTTTAATCATCATAAAGTAAAGATTTATTTATTTTTTAGTTTTTTAAAAAATTAATTAATTTATTTATAAAGTAAATATTTAAAGTAGCTTTAAAAGATGGTCAGTACTTGTTTGTCATAAGAAGCCTGAATGTCTCATTTATCCTCATTAACAGTTTCTCTGCTTGGCTACAGTAGGAAACCAAAACGATCATAGGTGATAATTCCCAGATCTCTGCAGCATCACTTGGTCACTCACCCCTGGGATTGTAATTAGCTGGTACTCTGACTGTTTATATAACTATTTTTGTGTGTCTATAATGATACTGCATAGGATCTGGTTGATTTTGGGAGAACTATATCTATGTGAATCCTTAGTGATGCTCTTCTCTTAGTTCCCTTGACAAAACAGGTAGGTGGGAAGGACAAACATAAAATGCATAGTGAGAAAATTACTGAGCCAAGGTTCTTGTTCCAGGAATGCAAAAACTGAGTTTTCCTCAGCTTGTGGTGATGTTAACCTTCCCTGTGGCAGTTTTTCTGCTGGTACTAGAGAAGGAGAATGGATCGAGAATCAGGCTCATGAAGAAGATTCACGCGTATGGACAGTTAGGGCATGAGTAAGAGAAAGCACACACCAACACTTTAGAGAATGATAATAAAGTCGTAGAAGAATGCCATGGAAGACTCAATTTATTGTATGAGTACAAGTTTTCCAAGTGACTGTCCTCATTTTAAAATATTGATGTTTTTGGTCTCATGTGCTTTTCCTTCTGGCCTGTGGTTTATGGTCAGTCTTGACTGTCTGGTTGTACTATCCAAGGACCAGAAACCTTTTTACACCTTTGTAACCTCCTTCTTCACTTGCCATTTCACTTCTCAGCCCTTTTCACCCTAGTAGTTAAAGTGTTTTTTTGGTTGATTTCAAGCTGCTGAGCCTTGCTGGTGTGTGTTACAGCAGAGTAGTTTGTAAGTTCTCTGCAATCTTTGTTACCAGCCCTTATTAGGGACCCTTCATTAACTCCATCTTAAACAACTGTATCACATCTATTATATTATTCATACCTTAATGAACTCATTTGATGTTTATAATGTGTACCTATGAAATACTAGGCTGAAATCACCCAGTTGCAAAGTAGAAACTTATATCAGATGATATCTCAGTTTTATTATATTCCTTCGCCTTTTATCATCCCCCTTTTATTCGCCTTTTATCATTCTTCACTGTCATAGCATTTCTCTTCTCCCTCCTTCTGTTCTGTTTTCATCCTTCGTTCTTGATTCACTGCTGTGTTTTGGCTTCTCTGGTTCACAGCCAATTGTCCTCCTATCTCCACGATTGTTCTGCCTAACTCATTGGCTCCTTTGCTTCCTTTACACTGTCAGTGTGATGTGCTACATGCTGGGATCTTTGCTTTATTTCCTTTTTTTCCCCTCTATACTCTCCCTCAGAAAACTTACTCACTCTTATACATTCCTTTATTACACTTACATGGATTACTGTACAGTTATGTCTTGAATCTATGCTTCTTTCCATGTATCCTGTCTGATTTTTCAACCTGGACATCTCACTAATAGCATTTCTCGGCTCCCTCCTTTTGTTCTCTGTTTTCGTCTTTTGTTCTTGATTCACTGCTGTGTTTTGGCTTCTCTGGCTCACAGCCAGTTGTCCTCCTATCTCCATGACTGTTCTGCCTAACTCATTGGCTCCTTTGCTTCCTTCACACTGTCAGTGTTGCACGTGAACCTGTCACTTGCTTAATGCAAATGTGATCATCTCTTTTCTGCATCATCACAACTTCCATGTCCAGCTATCTTCTTTTTAAAAATGAATCCATGACTATTATATTCATGCATACATCTTGGTGGCATCTTTGACTTCTCTCTCTTTCATGTTCACATCAACTTTTAATCAGTCACTGATTCCTTTGGGTTTTTACTTCCCAGTATTTCTGTCTTCTGTATTTATATTCTTATAGATAAAACTGTGTAGTCCTGATGCTTCTCCATGGCCTCCCTGATCTGTTTATTTCATCATTTTCTTAAGGGATTTCCTACCTCCATTTTTTTTTTTTACCTTCCATTGACCTATTCCAGTTATGGTTGGAGTATTTTCCCTAGTGACTGACCTAATCATCAATTCCTTGCTCCCAATCCTTCATTGTCGCTCAACACTTATTTAATAATTCTTAAATAGATTAGTTCTCAGTGTCAGGCAGGTACTAATCTTTACCAGTTTTCTCCTCTTCTCCAAAGCAACATTTGTGCTAGAGACAAACTGCATGCTTCACTGTTAACTCAATGAATACCAAACCTACCTACTTTTAATATTTTGTTGTTGTTCAGTTGCTAAGTTGTGTTTCATTCTTGCCACCCTATGTACTGCAGCACACCAAGCTTCCCTGTTCTTTACTATCTCCCGAAGTTTGCTCAAATCCATGTCCATTGAGTTGGTGATGCTATCTAACCATCTCATTGTCTGCCACCCTCTTCTCCTTTTGACTTCAATCTTTAAGCATCAAGGTCTTCTTCAGTGAGTCGCCTCTTCGAATCAGGTGATCAAAGTATTGGAGCTTCAACTTCAGCAGCAGTCCTTCCAATGAATATTCAGGGTTGATTTCCTTTAGGATTGATTAGTTTGATCTTGCAATCCAAGGGACCATCTTCTTTAAATGAAATTTTAGTTCCTATGTTTGTGTATTATAATATTTACCATCTCTAAAGCTCTACACAAATGTCACATTTGCTGTGTTGCCTTTTCTCATCACTGTAGTTACTTTCCCCACTCTTCTCATATATTAGAGAATCTGTTCCATGTCTGTGACCTCATCATACAATGATGTATATTTATATACATGTTAGATAAGGACTGAATTTGTACAACATTGGCCTTTCTTGAGACTTGGCACATAGAAAGCAAATACATTTTAAATTAGCAAATACATAAGTGAGACATTAAGAATGAGAATAAAACATAAGACTTTGGTTTTAAGTAAACATCTGACTTTATAATGTGCCTAAATGACCTCTGTTTTCTCAAATTGCATAGTTAAATTGGAGGTCAAAACTAAAGAATTCAATTTGCCTATTGAAAAAGGCAGTTTGGAGAATATTGTATTTTCCTGAACAACTGGTACTGTATAGTTTGGCTTCCTTGCTTCAGCTCAATGCATATCTGCTCCTGGGATGGACACAGCCTTTAGAAATCCCTCAAAGCACCTGCCTTTCTTCTTTCTTCCTTTTTGACTCACTTTTATCCTTAAACATTAAAGAAATATCCAGTATTGTCTGAAGTGGTCAGGAAAAACTTAACTTTTTTAATGTGAGGAATTGAAATTTATGACTTTGGATTATGGGGATGGCAGTAGTGAAAGGGTCACAGCCTGAGCAGAGCACCACGCTTCTTCCTGCATCCCTCAGGTAGTCTTTGGTTAACATCTCACCTGAAAAATACAATTATTTGGGAAATATACTTGAGTGATTGAGTACAAGTATAGACATAAAAACTTATAAAATGAGGTCTAGGTTCAATGTGTTAGAATATTATTCAGGAATATTATTGATCCTTGAGAGCCATGATGTAAATAGTCCTTACTATATAATAAGTCTTCAGCAATACATGAACTGTGAACTTCCAGATGTTCAAGCTGGTTTTAGAAGGGGGCAGGGGAAGAAGGGGATGACAGAGGATGAGGTGGCTGAATGGCATCACCTACTCGATGGACATGGGTTTGGGTGGACTCCGGGAGCTGGTGATGGACAGGGAGGCCTGGCGTGCTGCAATTCATGGGGTCGCAAAGAGTCAGACATGACTGAGCAGCTGAACTGAACTGATATAATAAGTACTATTTATTGTGTCATACTGCATGCTAGGGACTGAGGCAGGTAAGTTTACATACCTATATCATTTCTTTCCCACAACATCCTGCAAAGGACATATTATTATCTCCATGCTAATAATGACAAAACTGAAGCTCAGAGAGGTCAGATAACTTTGTCATTCTCACACAGCCAGTGGGCAACTGAGCTTCAATTAAAAAAGAAAAAAATCCTGGCTGATGTCAGAGCCTGAGCTATTAACTCTTCTACTGTAAGGCATGAAAGGCGATATGTGAGGTTTTGTATATTTAGGACTGAAGAAGATAGAGGTGAAAATGTATAAATTATTTCTGGACTTTAATATGAGCTTAGATCCATGTGATAAATCCATGATGTAGAAGAACCACACGTTGAAAATAACTGTACTGTAGCCTGTAGTAGTAGCAGCTGACAGGGCAGAGGGTCCTCCCAGGATAGTAGAATGTACAGAAAATGTACATGGGGGAGAATTTCATGTATCTGCTGTGTATTGTCCTGTACACCTTTTTCTGCTTACTATATGCTAGACTCCTCAAGTCATAACAAAAGTTGAATTTCTGCTGTGAATTACATGTGTGTATCATTGTGCAGCATAAAAGGCAACCTGTCCATTCATTATCAAGTGTGATTTTCATTGAAACTTTGTGAGCCTGACAGGGCAGGTGATAGAAGCATCTGCCTTCCTTAAATGCAATTCAGTGTTGCAAAGTCAGGAGCAGCCCTGAATCAGTGAATTAAAGGTGAGAGGGTGATATTCTCCTTAACTGACCTGGATTCTCAGAAATACAGGCTACAGTATTTTGTACTCTCTGAACTCTAATGTGCTCTTTCTCTTTTCTCTTCTTGCTTTGTTTTTTTTCATTTTGCACATCTTTTCTAATTTCCCCTCTATCCAATCTTTAAGATATTTTAAATCTATTTGTTCTCCTTTATCTCTATTTTATTTTTCTATACATCTCAGATTATTCCATATACTTCCTGAAAATAGTTGAGTGCTGACTGTAGGTATGGAGATGAAATGTTAGCTAATCCCAGTGAGAAATATGTTGTAAAGCCTTAGGTGCCTTCTCATTGGGAGACTACTCGTCATGACTCCTGTAAGTTTTTAAATGAGAAACTTTCCCTTAAGCATGTTGAAACTATTGAAAAAGATGGTGGAGAGAATCAATAATAAAACAAAAAGAATAATAAAAATCATTGACCTGTAGTCATGGCTTTAATAAGGCTGTTGCTGTTAATATAACCTCACAGTTGAGAACTGTTTGTTGACTTCTGTATGTTTCTGGGTATATAATATGAGCTATATACACGTGAATAATGGTAGGTAATATTAAAAGGCACCTTGATATTATGTAATCAAGATATTTCTTTCTCTTTCTCTTTAGCTTTCACTAATTCTTATAGAGTCAAATCAATATCTATACCTTGGAAACAGCCTTTCTCACCTGCTATTGCTGACACTAGTAATCTATTATTGAATGTCTAAAACATATTCCAAATATTTATCTTGCTGTTCACTTGATATGTGTTATATCCACATTAGACAGTATTTGTTATGTGTTAATTCATGTTTTTTCAACTGTTTTCCCAGCTCTTTGATTTACAGGAGTGGGAAAAAAAAGTTCTTATGAACAAAATTGTCAATAATAGCTAGTATGTTTACATTATAGCTAGTGAGTTTAATTGACCTTTTTTAAGGATAATAAAATTTAGGAAGACCGAAAGAAAGGTCTCCTTAGAGACAACAACTTAAGTGTTTTACAGTTGTAATGACCAGTTGCATAACCAGCAAAAAATGACACATCAATACAGAAATATATTAGCAGTGAATACCCACTTTCCCAAATATAATTTTCTATTTTACTAGTCAAGTAACCTTTAACTAGGCACTCAAACTTTATATATTTTATTTATTATTAATTATATAATTTAATGTTAATAATGGACATTGTATGGAAATAGTATTTTGTGGATTTTTGTCTTGCTTGATTATTTTCTCCAGAGTCTATCTTTCTCAGAATAAGAGTCAAGAGCTCTAGGTTCTGGTCCCCAATTCTTATAGTTGTGTGAACCTTGTTGGAGTCTCATGTTTTTCATGTGATTGATACTCAACTTGAACAAAATGGCCCATAAATAATTCCATGAAAAGTTTCCATCCACACTGAGCTCATATTCTTTTCCTCACCAAATTGGAAGGTTTTCCAACAATTACTAAGCTTCTTGCCCCCATCCTGCCCCCACCGTGCCTCCATTACGTTCCCATGTACATCCATCCTATCAGCCCTCTCCCCTGCTGATTCTTTCTGCCCTGATGAGCAGCAGACAGTGGTTGTTCCCTGCCCACTACACAAGCCTCAGAGTTATGGTAACACCGTGCACCATGAGACTGTGGGCCATTGGACTGGGATGTGATAGCATAGTCAGTGTATGTAGATGAGAGTAAAAAGACATTCATGCCAGTGGTGGTGATCCAGAATTGGGATCCAAACATAGTGACAGCTTCTATCAGGTTTGCAGACTGGGATGAATGAGGGCATCAGTCAGATGGCCCTTTGAATGAGAAGGTTTTCAGTTGTACCTCAAAAAATTGATATCAGTATAGCTGTTCTATTGCTTTTCATTAGGTCTGAAAATAACCTCTAGTAGGTATTTTCAGGGACTACTTTCTACTATAGGGAGTGATTGAGATGGGTGTCTAGACACAGAGAAACACAACACTATTGTCTGCTCACTCTCCACCTCACATATGAATACTATATGTATTAAAGAACTAAATTCCATGTCACGTTTTATATAGTATGCTGCTGCTGCTGCTAAGTCGCTTCAGTTGTGTCAGACCCTGTGCGACCCTGTAGACAGCAGCCCGCCAGGCTCCTCTGTCCCTGGGATTCTCAAGGCAAGAATACTGGAGTGGGTTACCATTTCCTTCTCTTTATATATAGTATGATTTAAGATCAAAAAGAAATCTTATTTGCCCTCCTAAAATGTGACTTATATTTGATATTCCTATTTTTATAATTATAAATCAAAAGTATGAAATACAAATTGCCTTTAAGATTAAGTATCTGAACAGATTTCCAAGTCAAGTAAGCAGGATAATATCAACCATTAGAAGAGGTAACCGTGCAGGTGATACTGAATACTTTTAAGGATAGAAGGATCTCAGTGGAGTTAAAGGTAACAACAAACTGAGGCACAGATGAATTACAACTTAATATCTCAACTATTTCAAGTGCTGACCTTAGTACCTTCACATGTATGGACAGAAAGCAAATGTTTTCAGAGATATTTTATGTCACCTATGACTTTAGGAATATACCTTAGCATGAAATATACCTTAGCATGAAATATACCTTAGCAGAAATCCCTCAAATACACATTTATTATGCCTGGAGAAAGCCTTTCACACTTAGCTGCTGTAGGCTCCATCATGAAAACCTTACTGAGTATTGAGTCTGGTTTAGGGATTTGTAGTCATGAAAAATTATGTGGAAACTAGAGGCACCCAGGATAGTGATGAATATAATAAAATGTGATGGAAAACTGTGTTTGTTTTATTTACTAGAATCTGCATACTTCTCCTGTCCTGTTGTACTTGCAGGGCCTTCAATTTTACATATTCTAGTATTTTCTTAATTTACAGTATATCCTAATCTATAGTCTGTCCTAAGTCAGTATCTGTTCATGTCTTTTATCTTGTTCACTCCAGGTGACAAGTGACCAGTCTATGTTTTCCTCTCATCATTACTTTTTGTGAATTGTGAGAAAAGTGGATTATGAGAATATACATAAAAGCATGATGGGATATTTTGGAAGTGTGGAATAATCAGTATCAGAAGAGATGTAAACAAACACCGGTGAAGTCATGACACTCATGAATCTTTTGTTCTTGCCTAATGTGTTAATTTGAGAGCAGAGCATTGAAGTGAGAGTATTGATGATGTTTAAAGTATGTTGCAGCCCAAATTTTGTGATGATATAATGTTAATTGTCAGTTTTGTTTGTATATTTGATGAACTGGATAATCACGTACTTTTCATTCATTATGAGAATACTGAAAAGTCAGAAATTATCATCTGCATAATCACACTTTCCTCCTCATTTTCATATTTATCAGTATTTCAGTGGCAGCCCTGTTGGCTGGATCGATGGATGGAGGGAATTACTCCGCAGTGTCTGAGTTTGTGTTTCTGGGACTCACTCATTCATGGGGGATCCAGCTGCTCCTCCTGGTGTTCTCCTCTGTGCTCTATGTGGCAAGCATGACTGGAAACATCCTCATTGTGTTTTCTGTGACCACTGATCCTCACTTACATTCCCCCATGTACTTCCTACTGGCCAGCCTCTCCTTCATCGACTTGGGAGCCTGCTCTGTCACTTCTCCCAAGATGATCTATGACCTTTTCAGAAAGCATAAAGTCATTTCCTTTGGAGGCTGCATTGCTCAGATCTTCTTCATCC
>ML661889.1:6066003-6124100 GCA_007570785.1 Antilocapra americana | reverse complement strand
GGATGAAGAAGATCTGAGCAATGCAGCCTCCAAAGGAAATGACTTTACGCTTTCTGAAAAGGTCATAGATCATTTTGGGAGAAGTGACAGAGCAGGTTCCCAAGTCAATGAAGGAGAGGCTGGCCAGTAGAAAGTACATGGGGGAATGTAAGTGAGGATCAGTGGTCACAGAAAATACAATGAGGATGTTTCCAGTCATGCTTGCCACATAGAGCACAGAGGAGAACACCAGGAGAAGCAGCTGGATCCCCCATGAATGAGTGAGTCCCAGAAACACAAACTCAGACACTGCGGAGTAATTCCCTCCATCCATCGATCCAGCCAACAGGGCTGCCACTGAAATACTGATAAATATGAAAATGAGGAAGAAAGTGTGATTATGGAGATGATAATTTCTGATTTTTAAGTTTTCTCATAATGAATGAAAAGTATGTAATTATCCAGTTCATCAAATATACAAACTGAAAGACAACAATCAACATAGTATCATCACAATGTTTGAGCTGCAACATACATCAAACCTATCATCACAAATACTCTCACTTCAACATTCTGTTCTTAAATTAACCGAGTAGGCAGTACAAAAGCTTCCAACATTTCCATGACATTCTTCAGCTCTTTAAATCACTTCTGGGGACTTCCCTGGTGATCCTCTGGTTAGGAACACACCTTGCCATGCAGGGAACAGGGGTTTGAGCCCTGCTTGGAGAACTAAGATCCCACATACCTCGGAGCAACTGAGCCAATGCTCTGTAGTCACAGCTATAGAGTCCATGCATCTCAACAAAAGAACCCACATAATGCATCAAAGATCCCACGTGCTGGAACTAACATCTGACATAGCCAAAAGTATAGACTTTTTTAAATTCACTTCTGATATTGACTATTCCTCATTTCCAAAATATTCCATCGTGTTTTTATATTCTTTCTCATAATCCACTTTTCTCACAATTCACTGACAAAAAGTAGTGATGAGAGGAAAACAGGAAACTGGTCGATTGTCATGTGGATTGAAAGTTACATGAGACATGAATTGATAGTCTCCTGTCTCTTATCCTTATCTCAGGATAAGCTGTATATTGAGACTAAATAAAGAGAATGTGGTATGTAAAACTGGAGATCCCACAAGTATAATAAAACAGGGGAAGTATGTGGACTTCAATAAGAAATAAAACAACCACTGTTTCCATCACATTTTATCATGTCCATGGCTATTCTGGGTGGTTCTAGTTTCCACATAATTTTTCATGACTACAAAATCCCCAAACTGGACTCAAAACTCAGTATGGCTTTCATAATGGAGCCTACGGCAGCTAGGTGTGAAAGGCTTTCTCCAGACCTAATAAATGTGTATTTGGGGAATTTCTGCAGTTTCTGCTAAGGTATATACCTAAGGCAGCCACAGCTGATGTAAAATATTTCTGAAAGCATTTTTCTGTTCATACGTGTGAAGATATTGAAGTCAGCACTTGGAATAGTTGAGATATTAAGTAGTAATTCATCAGTGTCTCAGCTTTCCCTTAATATCATCTCTTATGTTCACTGACACCCCCTTACACTTTAAAGTATTCAGTATCACCTGCATGGTAACCTATTCTGATAGCTGATATCATCCTGCTTAATTTTACTTTGAAATCTATTCAGGTATTTTATCTTCAAGGCAATTTGTATTTTATATTTTTGATTCATGATTATATTATATGAAGAATATCAAACACTAAGTCCCATTATAGGAGGGCAGATGAGATTCTTTCTTGATCTTAAATCATAATATATAAAGTGTGACATGGGAAAGTTAGTTCTTTAACACATATAGTATTTATATGTGAGGTGGAGGGTAAGTAGACAATGGTGTTGTGTTTCTCTGTGTCCAGACACCCATCTCAATCACTCCTTGTAGAATAGAGCAGTCCTTGAAAACCCCTGCTAGAGGTTAATTATTTTAGGACTTAATGAAATGCAGTAGAACAGGCATACTGATACCTTTCATTTTTTTAGGTACAACTCCAGACCTTCTCACTCAAAGGGCCATCTGACTGATGCCCTCATTCATCACAGACTGCACAACTGACTGAGTCTGTCACTATATTCTGACTCTAATTCTGGGTCAGCCTCATTGGCATAAATGTCTTTCTATTCTCATCTACATATCCAAATCCAATGGTCCATAGTCTCAAGGTGCACACTTTCTGTTACCAGAAACCTGAGGCTTGGAGTACGGTGCAGGGAACAATCAATTTCTGCTGCTCATCCAGTTGGAGAGAGTCACCAGGGGATAAGATTGATGGGATAGACATACAGAGGAAGGTAGTGGAGGCACAGGATGGGGGGATGACAAGAAACTAAGTGATTATTGAAAAAGGTTCAAGGCTTTGGTGATGAAAAGCAAACGTTCTCAGTGTGATGAGATGAAAAGCTGACATGGAATTATATATGGGCCACTTTGTCCAAATGGTTATCATTCACATGAAAAACAGAGGCCACATCCAGGTTCACATAACTAGAAGAACTGGAAACCAAAACCTAGGTCTCTTGATTCTTATTCTAGAAAGACAGACTCTAGAGAAAATCATCAAGTTAACAAAAAGAAGATAATTTTTCTCGGTGAAAACCAAAACTAATGAGAGGTACTCATACAGTATCCATTATTAACATTAAATTATGTATCCACCTAATAATAAATAAATGTTACCTAAAATAAAGATTATTTGACTAGTACAATGGCAAATTATATTTGTGAAAGTGGTTATTCATTTCTGTTATGTTCGTACTCTGGTTCTTCATATTTTTCTGGTTATGTAACTGGTCATTACAACTGTAAAACAATTAAGATGATGTTTCCAAGGAGGCTATTCTTTTGGTCTTCCTAAATTTTATTATCCTCAAAGGATAATTAAAGTGAAGTCTGTCAGTTGTGTCCAAGTCTTTGTGACCCCATGGACTGTAGCTTACCAGGCTCCTCCGTCCATGGGATTTTCCAGGCAAGACTACCAGAGTGGGTTGCCATTTCCTTCTCCAGAGTATCTTCCCAACCCAGGGATTGAACCCGGGTTTCCTGCATTGTAGACAGATGCTTTCCCCTCTGAAGCACCAGGGAAGTCCATTAAAATCCCAATTAATTATTACAGCTTTTATTGACTTTTACCTTCATAATGAGTCCTTTGCTAACTCTTGTAAATCAAATACTTGAGAAAACAGTTGGAAAAAAAACCATGAACTATGAACATAATAAATACTGTCTAATGCAGAATACAATATGTAAATTGAATAGTGAGATATTTGATGATTTGCGGGGGGTGAGGGGGGGAGATGTGTTCTAGAGGTTTAATATAGAAGATGACTACTGTCAGCAACACCAGGTGGGTAAGCGGCTCCAGGGCCATAGATACTGATCTGGCTCTAGAAGAATTACTGAAAGAGAGAAGAAGATATATACAAAGTTTGGGAAATATCTTGAATTACATAATATGAAAATGCTCTTTAATATTAACTACCATTATTCACAGGCTACCCAGCTGGCTCAGTGGGTAAAGTCTGCCTGCAATGCAGGAGAAACAAGACACAAGTTCGATTCCTGGGTCGAGAAGATCCCCTGGAAGAGGGCATGGCAACCCACTCCAGTATTCTTGTCTGGAGAATCCCATGGACAGAGGAGCACGGCAGGCTACAGTCCACAGGATTGCAAAGACCTTGTTGGACAAGACTGAAGTGATTCAGCACACAAACAAGAACCATTATTCACGTGTATATAGTTCATGGTATATACCCAGACACATAGAAAGTCAAAAGATAGCTCTCAATTGAGAGGTTATGGGTGGTTCAGTAGTAAAGAATCTGCCTGCCAATGCAGGAGATGCAGGAGACCCGGGTTCAATCCTTGGGTTATGAAGATCCCCTGGAAGAGGAAATAGCAACCCACTTCAGTATTCTTGCCCAGGAAATCCCATGGACAGAAGTCTGGCAGGCAAAAGTGCACAGGGTCACAAAGAGTCAGATACGACTGAGCAACTGAGCATGCAGGCATTAGTAACTCAAGGCTGTATTAAAGTCATGCCATCTTTATTATTCTTGATTCTCCCCATCATCTTTGTCAATAGTTTAAATACACTTAAGGGAAAGTTTCTTACTTAAACACTTAGAGTAGACAAGACCATTAGACTTCCAGTGAGAAGGCCCCTATAGCTTTACAACACATATCTCTTTGGGAATTAGCTAGCATTCATGTCCAAACCAACAGCCAGCACTCAACCTGTTTTCCAAAAGTTTATGGGTGCATAGAAAAATAAAATATAGATAAAGAATAAATTTAAAATATCTAAAATATCTTAAAATTGGATAGAGGGGAAATTATAAAGTATATGCACAATGACAAAAAAAAAAGAAGCAAGAGGAAAACAGTGAGAACATATCAGTGTTCAGATAGAGTGAAATACCATAGGTATTTCCCATACCCCAGAGGAGGGCTCTCTGTCTGGGCAGCACCTGCTATTAGGGTCACAGTATTGTTATTTTCAAAGGTGTGGTTCTTCTATGTGGTAGATTTATCAATATGGCTATATGTTCATATTCAAAAGTCCAGAAATAATTTTCAAACGTTCATCTCTTAATTTCTTCAATCCAAAAATGAAAAATTCACATATTTCCTTTCATGCATTATAGTGGAATGGTTAATAGCTTGGGCTTTGGCATTAGTCTTTTCTATTTTAGTTGAAGCTCAGCTGCAAATTTGCCGTGTAAGCATGACAAAGCTACTTTGAGATTCAGTTTTCTCACTATTTCTCATTGAGATAATAATACCTCCCTTGTAGGTTGTTGTGAGAAATAAATAACATGTATGTAAACATACCTATCTCATAACCTAGCACATATGTATGCACGATCAGTTGCTTCAGTTGGTTCTAACTCTGCAATCCTATGGTCTGTAGCATACCAGACTCCTCTGCCCGTGGGATTCTCTAGGCAAGAATACTGGAATGGATTGCCATGCCCTCCTCCAGGGGATCTTCCCCACCCAGGGATTGAACTCAAGTCTCATGTCTCTTGCATTGACAGGTGGGTTCTTTACCATTAGTGCCACCTGGGAAGCTCTAAGTGGCTATTAAGTATAGATAATTATTCCTGATACTTGGAATCCTTTATTATTCTAAATTATTAATATTTAAACTAGACCTTATTTATGCCTATACTTGCACCCAATCAATTAAGAATATTTCCCAAATACTTTTACTTCTCATGGGAGGTATTAACCAGAGAGCCTAACATGAGGAAGCTTAGTGCTCTCATCAGGTTATGACCCTTTCACTACTGCCATCCCAATAATCCAAAGGCATAAGTTTCAATTTCTCACATTAAAAAGGTTAAGTTTTCCCTAACACTGGATATTTCTCTTGCCTTTATGGTTAAAAGTGAGGCAAGCAGGAAGAAAGGGCAAGAGCAGGTGCTTCAAGGGATTTCTGAAAGCTGAGTCCATCCAGGAGCAAACAGGTATTGACCTGCTGAGATAAGGAAGCCAAACTAATTCTCTCCAAACTGTCTTTTTCATTTGGCATATTAAATTCTTTAGTTATGACTTCCACTTTGACTGTACAAGTGGAAAAAAAGGCAGTTTAGACATATAATAAAGGCAAATGGTTATTCAAGACTGAAGTCTTAAAATGTTCTATTCCCATTCTTTTCTTCTCACTTATTCCTTTTGTTAATTTAAAATGAACACCCATGGTGATATCATGTCATTGTATGGCAAAACCAATAAAAAAAATAAAATGAATTTGCTTTCTATATACTAGGTCTCATGAAAGACCAATGTTGTACAAAGTCAATCTTTATCAAACACATATATAAATATACATCAGGCATTGTGTGATGTAGGTCACAGAAGTGGAATAGACCCTCTAAAATATGAGAAGAGTAGGAAAAGGTAATTCCAATGATTAGAAAAGACAGCATAGCAAATATAACACTGTGTATACTTTTAAGACATGGTAAATATTACAATACATGAACATGTGATCTAAAATGTCATTTCAATCAAATGGTAAAATATTAAAAATACATAACTTTGGTATTCACTAGTTTAATGGTGAAGCATGCAGATTGTCTATTTCATAGACATTGTTTTGGAAAAGAGAAGAAAGACTGGTACAGATTAGTTTCTGCCTGACATTGAGAACTAACCTCAGATATTCAAGACATTAAATAATTACAGGAAGTCAAATGACAGAGAGTGTGCAAGGAATTGATGATGAGGCTAGTCATTAAGGAAGATACTCTATCCATTACTGAGATAGGACAGTTGGAGGAAAGAAGCAATGGAAGCAGGGAATCCTCTTAAGAGAATGATGAAATAAAGCAGATCTGGGAGGCCATGCTGCTGACGAGGACGATATAGTTTATTTGCAACAGTATCGATACAGAAGATAGAAATATTGAGAAGTAAAAACCCAAAGAAACTGGTGACTGATTAAAGTTGATATGAACATGAAAGACGAAAGTCAAAGGTGACACCAAGACATGTGCATGAATAGGACAAGCGTGGATTCATTTTTTAAAAGAGAGTAGTTGGACATGGAATTTACAAAGGGAGCAAAAATAGATTATCATGTTTAGATTAAGCAATTAGAGTTTAATTAGTGAGATACCAGGTGGAAATATGGGACAGGATATATGGAAAGAAGTATAGATCCAAGACATAATTGTATCATAACCCATATATGAGTGATAAATTAATATA
Organism: Antilocapra americana; assembly: GCA_007570785.1. Lineage (NCBI taxonomy): Eukaryota > Metazoa > Chordata > Mammalia > Artiodactyla > Antilocapridae > Antilocapra > Antilocapra americana. The sequence continues at coordinate 6,117,370 of ML661889.1, read as the reverse complement.
TAAGAGTGAATAAGTTCTCTGAAAGCAAGTGTACAGAGAGAAAAAACAAGATAAAGGAAATAAAGCAAAGATCCCGCCATGTAGAATGTTACACTGACACTGTGAAAGGAATCAAAGGAACCAATACCTTGGGCAGAACAATCTGGGAGACAGAAGAACAACTGCCTGTCAGCCAGAGAAGCCTAAAAGTGAATCAAGAAGACTGGATCAAGAACCAAGCATGAAAACTGAGAACTAAGGGAGGGGGTAGAGAAATGTTGTGACAGTGAAGAGAGTGGGATGATAGAGTAAAGGGAAGAAATAAAAGAAATTGAGATGCCAGTTGACATATGTTTTCTACTTTGGAAACAGGTGATTTAGGGCCAGTGTATCACAGGCACATATTATAAATATCAAATGGGTTCATTAAGGAATGAATCATATAATAAATGTGATGAGCTGTCAAAGAATGAATGAATGAATAAAAGGGCCCCATTAGGGCTAGAAGACAAAGTTTTCAGAGACTCTACATGCCACTCTGTTGTAACACATACCAGCAATGCTCAGCAGCTTGAAATCAACCCAAAAGAACTTTAACTATTAGGAGGAAAAGACAGAGAAATAAAATGGAAACAGGAGGTTACAAAGGGCTGAAACATTGCTAGTCATTGTATAGTACAACCAGATAGTCAGACTGACCGTAAATCACAGGCCAGAAAGAAAAGCACATGATACCAAGAAAACAAAAACTTTAACATAAGGACAAACACTTGAGATAGTCAGAAAAGAAGACGAGTGCTCCCTGCCATTCTTCTACAGGTGCATGCCCATTCTTTAATGGCCTGTTGTGCACTTCCCCTTACTCATACCCTCAACTGTCCGTATGCATGACTCTTCATGGGCCTGATCCCTGCTCTATCCTCCTTCTCTAGTGCCGGCAGAAAACTTCCACAGAAGGTAAACATCACAGCGAGCTGCAGGAAAACTCAGTTTTTTTGCATTCCTGGAATACAGAAAACATGGCCAGGAGTTATTTTATTCACTACGGATTTTATTTTTGCCTCACCTACCTGTTTTGTCAAGGGAACTAAGAGAACACCATCATTAAAGATTCAGACAGATATAGGTCTCCCAAAATCAACCAGATCCTATGCAGGATCATTACAGACACACACACACACAGAGTTGTATAGAACAGTCAGAGGAGCAGCTAATTACAGCCCCAGGGGTTAGTGACCAAATGATGCCGTGGAGATCTGGGACTGCTAAAGTGAAGTCAGTTGGCCTGGGGGATTATTACCTATGGTCGTTTTGGTTTTCCCTCTGTAGCCAGGCAAAGAAGCTGTTAATGAGGAAAAATGAGAGACATTCAGGTTTCTTATGACAAAGGTACCACCGAACATGTTTTAGAACTATTTTAATCTTTATAATGATTGAAAGTAAGTGCCACAGCAGCATTTTTAAATTGTCCTTTAAAAATGTTTAATCATCTAATCATTTCTATGTTGATACTACAATAATATTCACCTTAAACACAAAATAAATAATAATATAATAATAATAGTGAAAGTGTTAGTCACTCAGTCCTGTCCGATTCTTTGCGACCCCATGGACTGTGCCTACCAGGATCCTCTGTCAATGGAATATTCCAGGCAAGAATACTGAAGTGGGTAGCCATTCTATTCTCCAAGGGATCTTCTCAACCCAGGGATTGAACCTGGGTCTCCTGCATTGCAGGCAGATTCTTTACCATCTGAGCCACCAGGGAAGCCCAATACATGGAGATAAAACCATACAATATTTCATGAAAAAAAAGTGGAAAGAATATATAAGGAATTGTTAAATTTACTTCAAAAATAACACTTTCATGCACAGTCTATTAAATCTCCACAACCACACTGTGAAGTAGATGTAGTTACTGCCACATATTCTCAGAGAGATTATTTAAATTACACAGATATTAAAAGGTTGGCCTATATATCAATTTAGAACTTTATCCAACTTTTATTCTCTTTCTTCCTTGAATTACAGATTTTGTTTGGTAAAGTATCTGTTCAAACCTTTTGTTAATTTAATTGCTTTTTTTTTTACTACTGAGCGTTCCCCACAGATTCAAAATACAAGTCATTTTTCAGATACATGATATGTAAATCATGTACCCCATGTCCAAGGTCAGGGGCGGCGGCCGAGAGGAGCAACCCCACATCCAAGGAGCAGTGGCTGCACGGGTGTAGGAGGGCTGAGAGGAGCTACTCCACGTTCAAGGTCAGGAGGGGAGGCTGCGCTTTGTTAGAGCAGCCGTGAAGAAATACCCCAAGTCCAAGGTAAGAAAAACCCAAGTAAAATGTTAGGTGTTTCAAAAGGGCATCAGAGGGCAGACACACTGAAACCATAATCACAGAAAACTAGGCAATCCAATCACACGGACCACAGCCTTGTCTAACTCAATGAAACTAAGACATGCTGTGTGGGGCCACCCAAGACAGATGGGTCATGGTGGAGAGGTCAGACAGAATGTGGTCCACAGGAGAAGGGAATGGCAAACCACTTCAGCATTCTTACCTAAAGAACCCCATGAACAGTATGAAAAGGCAAAATGATAGGATACTGAGGGAGGAACTCCCTAGGTCAGTAGGTGCCTGATACGCTACTGGAGATCAGTGGAGAAATAATTCCAGAAAGAATGAAAGGATGGAGCCAAAGCAAAAACAATACCCAGTTGTGGATGTGACTGGTGATAGAAGCAAGGTCCGATGCTGTAAAGAGCAATATTGGATAGGAACCTGGAATGTTAGGTCCACTAATCAAGGCAAATTGGAAGTGGCCAAACAGGAGATGGCAAGAGTGAATGTCAAAATTCTAGGAATCAGCGACCTAATATGGACTGGAATGGGTGAATTTAACTCAGATGAACATTATAGCTACTACTGCGAGCAGGAATCCCTTAGAAGAAATGGATTAGCCATCATGGTCAACAAAAGAGTCCAAACTGCAGTACTTAGATGCAATCTAAAAATGACAGAATGATCTCTGTTCGTTTCCAAGGCAAACCATTAAACATCACGGTAATCCATGCCTATGCCCCAAACAGTAATGCTGAAGAAGCTGAAGTCGGACAGTTCTATGAAGACCTACAAGACCTTTTAGAACTAACACCCAAAAAAGATGCCCTTTTCATTATAGGGGACTGGAATGCAAAAGTTGGAAGTCAGAAAACACCTGGAATAATGGGCAAATCTGGCCTTGGAATACAAAATGGAGCAGGGCAAAGGCTAATAGCATTTTGCCAAGAGAATGCACTGGTCATAGCAAACACCCTCTTTCAACACAACACAGAGAAGATTCTACACATGGACATTACCAGATGGTCAACACTGAGATCAGATTGATTATATTCTTTGCAGCCAAAGATGGCGATGCTCTATACAGTCAGCAAAAACAAGACCAGGAGCTGACTGTGGCTCAGATCATGAACTCCTTATTGCCAAATTCAGACTTAAATTGAAGAAAGTAGGGAAAACCACTAGCCTATTCCAGTATGATTTAAATCAAATCCCTTATGATTATACAGTGGAAGTGAGAAATAGATTTAAGGGACTAGATCTGATAGATAGAATGCCTGATGAACTATGGATGGAGGTTCGTGACATTGTACAGGAGACAGGGATTAAGACCATCCTCATGGAAAAGAAATGCAAAAAAGCAAACTGACTGTCTGAAGAGGACTTACAAATAGCTGTGAAAAGAAGTCAAGCAAAAAGCAAAGGAGAAAAGGAAAGACATACTCATTTGAATTCAGAGTTCCAAAGAATAGCAAGGAGAGATAAGAAAGCCTTCCTCAGAGATCAATGCAAAGAAATAGAGGAAAACAACAGAATGGGAAAGACTAGAGATCTCTTCAAGAAAATTAGAGATATCAAGGGAATATTTCATGCAGAGATGAGCTCGGTAAAGGACAGAAATGGTATGGACCTAACAGAAGAAGAAGATATTAAGAAGAAGTGACAAGAATACACAGAAGAACTGTACAAAAAAGATCTTCATGACCCAGATAATCATGATGGTGTTATCACTCACCTAGAGCCAGACATCCTGGAATGAGAAATCAAGTGGGCCTTAGGAAGCATCACTAAGAACAAAGCTAGTGGAGCTGACGGAATTCCAGTTGAGCTATTTCAAATCCTGAGAGATGATGCTGTGAATGTGCTGCACTCAATATGCCAGCAAATTTGAGAAACTCAGCAGTGGTGACAGGACTGGAAAAGGTCAGTTTTCATTTGAATCCCAAAGAAAGGCAATGACAAAGAATGCTCAAACTACCATACAATTGTACTCATCTCACACGCTAGTAAAGTAATGCTCAAAATTCTCCAAGCCAGGCTTGGAACCATGAACTTCCAGATGTTCAAGCTGGTTTTACAAAAGGCAGAGGAACCAGAGATCAAATTGCCAACATCCAATGGATCATCAAAAAAGCAAAAGAGTTCCAGAGAAACATCCATTTCCACTTTATTGACCATGCCAAAGCCTTTGATTGTGTAGATCACTATAAACTGTGGAAAATTCTTGAAGAGATGGGAATACCAGACCACCTGACCTGTCTCTTGAGAAACCTGTATGAAGGTCAGGAAGCAACAGTTAGAACTGGACATGGAACAACAGACTGGTTCCAAATAGGAAAAGGAGTACATAGAGGCTGTATATTGTCACCCTGCTTATTTAACTTATATGCAGAGTACATCATGAGAAATGCTGGGCTAGGAAGAAGCATAAGGTGGAATCAAGATTGCCGGGAGAAACATCAATAACCTCTGATATGCAGATGACACCACCCTTATCACAGAAAGTGAAGAGGAACTAAAGAGCCTCTTGATGAAAGTGAAAGAAGAGAGTGAAAAAGTTGGCTTAAAACTCAACTTTCAGAAAACTAAGATCATGGCATCTGGTCCCATCACTTCATGGCAAATAGGTGGGGAAACAGTGCAAACAGTGACTGACTTTATTTTGGGGGGTTCCAAAATCACCTCAGATGGTGACTATAGCTTTGAAATTAAACGACGCTTGCTCCTTGGAAGAAAAGCTATGAGCAAGCTGGACAGCATATTAAAAAGCAGAGACATTACTTTGTTAACAAAGGTCTGTTTAGTCAAGGCTATGGTTTGTCCAGTGGTAATGTATGGATGTGAGAGTTGGACTGTGAAGAAAGCTGAGCGCTGAAGAATTGATGCTTTTGAACTGTGCTGTTGGAAAAGATGCTTGAGAGTCCCTTGGACTCCAAGAAGATCCAACCAGTCCATCCTAAAGGAGATCAGTCCTGGGTGTTCATTGGAAGGACTGATGTTGAAGCTGAAGCTCCAATACTTCAGCCACCTCATGCAGAGTTGACTCACTAGCAAAGACCCTGATGCTGGGAAGGATTGGGGGCAGAAGGAGAAGGGGAAAACAGAGGATGAGATGGCTGGAATGCATCACTGACTCGATGGACATGAATTTGGGTAAAATCTGGGAGTTGGTGATGGACAGGGAGGCCTAGCGTGCTGCGATTCATGGGGTCGCAAAGAGTAGACATGACTAAGTGACAGCTGAGCTCAGCTGAGTCAAAGACAAAGGCCCACATTCCTATGAAAGTGAAAGTTGCTCAGTCCTGTCTTACTTTGTGACCCCATGGATTATACAGTCCATGGAATGACCAGAGTACTGGAGTGGGCAGCCTTTCCCTTTTCCTGGGGGTCTTCCCAACCCAGGGATGGAACCCAAGACTCCTGCATTGCAGGCAGATTCTTTACCAGCTGGGCTATAAGGGAAGCCCAAGCCAATCCCTTCTCCAGGGGATCTTCCCATCCCAGAAATCAAACCGTGGTCTCCTCCACTGCAGGTAGATTCTTTACCAACTGAGCTATGAGAGAAGCCCAACAAATTCCTATAGAAACATATAATCCCAGAGGATCCACTAGACAACATCCAGTATTCCATTGAAAGGGTACCAAATAATCTCTTAAACCAACTTCCAAGTCATTCTCAATTTCTCCTAACAGAAAATATTTTCCCATTACCCAGAGCAAGACCTGATTAGTTTATGATAAAAAGACCAGTCTTCCCTCCAGTGAAATTAAATGACATTCAAGGAGAGAAAATCAAATGATGTTCAGCCACTGACCAAATCTGTCTCACTGCAGAGAAGCAAGTCTGCAAAAATATTGAAAGTGGGTCCCAAGGTGATTTGTTTTAGTATGTGCTTCATGAAATAAAGTTATGAATACTCAGTTGAATCCTGAGGCTGACCCAGTATAAACTGGGTTTCTTTACTTGATTCTGATATACTAGAGATAAACAGAAACATTGTCAAGGCATTTTACAGCGCCTTCACCTCAAACACTCTTGCTGTATAAACAGAAGTTGATTTTGAAGGCTGATGAGGTGGGGGAGGTGGTCCTGGAAGAGACAACACTGTAAAGAATTAGTCAAAATACAAAATCTTGAGAAGCAGAATTATTTTGTTTCAGACATGGGTATAATTATTCATAAAACGATGCATTAATAAAGCTGCCAGAGTATTAAGGAAAATCAATCAAATTAGAAGTCATAAAGTAGTACATATACAGAGAGTATAAAGATCTATCAAAAAAACTACAGAATAAATTATAAAAAGGGCACATTGGATCAAAAAAAAGTTTATTTTTTCCTCTTTTGCTTTTTCTCTTGCTAGAAGATAAAACTGAATTCCCCACCTTTGTAGCCTGATGCAACTATACAAAAAATTGTTCACAAACAGTTTTCTCCCCTTTTCCCTCCTCATGAGCCTGGAACACCATAGGTAATGGACATCTTACTTGGTGGGTTATTTCTTCCCATTCATAACACCCATAGAAAAGATATTCTTTTAAAAGATTATGGATGCAGTCACTTTGTAGGACTTGTACAGATAAAATATTAAAATAAACTAAACCCCAGATAATACAGAAAGATCTGTATTTAAATACATTGAAAATATGGAAAGTAATTACTGACATGAGAGAGAACAAAATATATAAAACTAAATTACCAGAGACATCATCCTCTGACCTCTAACCAGATGAGACTGACTGACAACATAAACTGATAAAATTTTTCTCATTATAGCTTTAAAATCCTCAAAATTCTCTTCTGGCAAAGGAAACTGGATAAATTCCAACACCATTGATGGGAAGTGATGAGAATGCAGCTGAAAAATGCTGTCTAATTATATTTTTTCCTTTTAAGATAAGGACTACATCTTAGGAGACAAAAATAATTTTTCTTTGGAAGATAATTATATGAAAGCAATGAAGCTAGACAGAATGTTTTTATCAATCAATGAGAAGGCTTTTAACTTCGTTTTTTAAAGCTGGATGCCTTTTGTTATTTTAGAATAAAATATTTATTTTGAGTACACTGGATTTTAAAGGTTTTAAGACCAATTGAACTATGTTATCACAAATTGAGTCATCCATTAAAATCAATAACTTGAATATTTCAGGATTGTTGTGCTATAAAAATTTCCTGAGTGATAGCTAATTTCAACAATGATAGAAGGATACCTTTATTTCAAAAATAGATGCCAGCTGATTTTTTAGGATTAGAGATCAAATAAAGATAGACACACACAAGTGTAGACACACACTAGGAGAGATGGCTCAGTCTCCTTTGTATATTCATTGAAGGCTATTGGCACTACAGTTTCTGATCTTAGTAACTGAAATAATATCCACCATCCTACTATTTTTTAATTAATTTATTTTTTATTGAAGGATAATTGCTTTACAGAATTCTGCTGTTTTCTGTCAAACCTCAACATGAATCAGCCATAGGTATATATATATCCTCCCCTTTAGAAAATCCCTCCCATCTCCCTCCCCATCCCATCTCTCTAGGTTGATACAGAGCCCCTGTTTGAGCTTCCTGAGACATACAGTAAATTTCCACTGACTATTTTACATACGGTAATATAAGTTTCCATGTTACTCTTTCCATACATCTCAGCTTCTCCCCTCTCCCCATGTGCATAAGTCTATTCTCTATGTCTGTTTCTCCATTGCTGCCCTGTAAATAAATTCTTCAGGACCATTTTTATAGATTCCATATATATATATATATGTTAGAATACGGTATTTATCTTTCTGTTTCTGACTCACTTCACTCTGTATAATAGGTTCTAGGTTCATCCACCTCATCAGAACTGACTCAAATGTGTTCCTTTTTATAGCTGAGTAATATTCCATTGTGTATATATACCACTACTTCTTTATCCATTCATTTGTTGATGGACATCTAGGCTGCTTCCATGTTCTAGCTATCGTATATAGTGCTGCAATGAACAATGTGATACATGTCTTTTTCAATTTTGGTTTCCTCAGGGTATATGCCTAGGAGTGAGATTGCTGGGTCATATGGTGGTTTTATTCCTAGTTTTTTAAGGAATCTCCATACTGTCTTCCACAGTGGCTGTATCAATTTATGTTCCCACCAACAATGTAAGAGCATTCCCTTTTCTCCACACCTTCTCCAGCATTTATTGTTTGTAAACTTTTTGATGATGGCCATTCTTACTTGTGTGAGGTGATATCTCATTGTAGTTTTGATTTGCATTTCTCTAACAATGAGTGATGTTGAGCATACTTTCATGTGTTTGTTAGCCATCTGTAGGTCTTCTTTGGAGAAATGCCTGTTTAGATCATTTTCCCACTTTCTCATTGGGTTGTATTTCTGGCATTGAGTTGTTTTTCTGGCATTGAGTTGTATGAGCTGCTTGTATATTTTGGAAATAAATCCTTTGTCAGTTGTTTCATTTGCTATTATTTCCTCCCATTCTAAGGGTTGTCTTTTCACCTTGCTTATAGTTTCCTTGGCTGTGTAAAAGCTTTTAAGTTTAATCAAGTCCTACTTGTTTACTTTTGCTTTTATTTCCATTACTCTGGGAGGTGGGTCATAGAGGATCTTGCTTTGATATATGTCATTGAGTGTTCCGCCTATGTTTTCCTCTGAGAGCTTTATAGTTTCTGGTCTTACATTTAGATCTTTAATCCATTTTGAGTTTATCTTTGTGTATGGTGTTAGGAAGTGTTCTAATTTCATTCTTTTACATGTAGCTGTCCAGTTTTCCCAGCACCATTTATTGAATGGGCTGTCTTTGCCCCCATTCAATATTCTTGTCTCTTTTGTCAAAAATAAGGTACCCATAGGTTCATAGGTTTGTTTCTGGGCTTTCTATCTTTTTCCATTGGTCTATATTTCTGTTTTTGTGCCAGTACGATACTGTCTTGATGACTGTAGCTTTGTAGTATAACCTGAAGTCAGGAAGCTTGATTCTTCCAGCTCCATTCTTCTTTCTCAAGACTACTTTGGTTACTTGGGGTCTTTTGTGTTTCCATTTAAACTGTGAATTTTTTTGTTCTAGTACTATGAAAAGTGCCATTGATAATTTGATAGGGATAGCACTGAATTTGTAGATTGCGTTTGGTAGTAGACATTTTCACAATATTGATTCTTCCTATCCAGGAACATGGAATATCTCTCCATCTGTTTAAGTCATCTTTGATTTCTCTCATTAGTGACTTATAATTTTCTGCGTACAGTTCTTTTGTCTCCTTAGGTAAGTTTTTTCCTAGATATTTTAATTCTTTTTGTTGCAATGGTGAACGGGATTGATTCCTTAATTTCTTTCTGATTTTTCATTGTTAGTATATAGAAATGCAAGTAATTTCTGTGTGTTGATTTTGTATCCTGCAACTTTGCTAAATTCACTGATTAGCTCTAGTAATTTTCTGATACTATCTTTAGGGTTTTCTATGTACAGTATCGTGTCATCTGCAAACAGTGAGAGCTTTACTTATTCTTTTCCAATCTGGATTCCTTTTATTTTTTTTTTTTTCTTCTCTGATTGCTGTAACTAGGATTTCCAGGACTGTGTTGAATAGTAGTGGTGAAACTGGATACCCTTATCTTGTTCCTGATCTTAGGGGGAATGCTTTCAGTTTTTCACCATTGAGAATAATGTTTGCTGTAGGCTTATCACAGATGACCTTTACTATGGCTATAGCTCTGATTTTGGGAGCTTGTTAATCTAACTCAATCAACACCAAATAGACTAATCAAAGACTATAGCACCAACTAGCTCTTTACTTCAACTATTGCTAAATACACATGAAGGAAGATTTTTCTCATTTCTTTATCTCCCTTCTACTAACCTGTAATGAATATAAAGTATCTTTCCTTCTGCAAAGAACCAGTTCAACTTTGGAGTATAAATTTCTGAAGGTAAGGGCAGTTTGTAATATTTACACATCATCTATCTGTAACTCCTGGAATACTGCAAACACAGTATTCCAAACATACTAAGTCTGCCATGTGAACTACAGCAGACTTACTATGTTTGGGAGTTTAGCTTTCTTTTGTGTGGCTGCCTTTCAGTGTGTGTCTCTAAATCGGCTTGCAGGACATTCTTGGTGACAACTCCAGTTGGTATCTTATTTTCAACAGCAAATACCCAAAGTTAAAACTGGAGACAATCAGTCCAAAGTGTATTTTCTCAAGAATCGTGCAGAGAATTAGAAATTGCCATTGTAAACTACATTTTTATAGGGTGCAGCAATTGCATGTGACAGCATCCTGTTATCCCTGATGGTACCAAAATCAGAGGTCAACTCATTCAATGAATGAACGATCTGCAGACCACTTAGACATATGTCCTTATCAGAGAGGATGATAAAATATATAATGATTTCCAAGACACACTAGGAGAACGGCAGTGCAATTTTTGAGACTAAAATTATGAATGTTAGAATTCTTTTTGAGGCCAATTATAAACACAAATAAATTACCACCAATGATTATGATTTACATAGGCTAGCAAAATGCCCTCATCAAGGTTCAACATCAAAAAGCTGTGAAAAGTAACAAAGTTTAAGAACTTTTTAAAAATATATTTGACTATTTTAGTAGGTTCTTTAATTATTACAAAATCCTTCTTATAAAATATGTTCAAATTACAGATAAGATAATTTTAAAAAACCCTAAATTCCACCCCCAGGAAGAAATATCACTACTAATATTTTGGCTTACATATATCTATAAGCCAAAATAGACATATTTTAGAAATATAGCAAGTTTTAAGACTTGTTTTTTTACCATGTTTTTCAATTATTAATCTATCTTGAGCAACTTTCCATGTTACTAAATATTAAATATATAATATCCGAGGTTTATGTATATAACATAATTCAATTGTGTTAAATTATTAGCATAATTTATTTAATTTAGGATGATTATACTATCAACAAAGAACTACATAAATACAAGAGGATAATAATATAGACAAATTGGCCCTAAATGAACAAAGGAAAGGTAAGACTCTTTAAGGATCAATATTAAACCAATTTTGTAAGAAAAATAATAATGAGGATTAAATGAGTTAATACAGGTAAAGCTAAGAGCATTGCCTGACACATAATATATACTTTGTAAATATTTCCCATTATTATTTTTCCAATGAACTGAAGGGATAAACTATTAAATATTTAATTGGCAGGTAATCTGAGGTAATGAAAGTACATATCACAGTACTGTGAAAAGACAAGATAATAGAGCTACATCACAAGATATTTCTGTGTGTTTGTGCACACATATGTGTATGAGAAGGGATGAGGGAGAGAGGGAGACAGAGAGTACAAAATGAAGATTATGTGCATTACAAGACAAAGTAAATTTTATTTTTTAGCTGATAGACTCCAAGCAAATGGTTACAGACCAGGAAAGGAACTCAGGCTAATTTTTAAATTGATAAAGCCCTTTCAAATATCATCTCATTCAGTCATAATCATAAACCTATGAGTTCTATGGGATCCTTTGAGGAAACTGAAATTCAGAGAGGTTAAGTGACTTGGGAATGATAACAAAGCAAATGGGTTGGTGTGGCTGGGACCATAATCTCTGAATTTTAACAGAAAATTTTGTGCAATGCTATACTGTCTTTCATTTTAGACTCTTAAGACAAACACTGATAGGTGGGGGAATGGCCAAATCTATATAGTAGGTACCCCAAAAATGGCCTGTCTCTTGTCTTTACAAATAAAGTTTTACTGAAACTCAGCAATGCCTTTTCATTTATGTGTTGTCTATCATTATCTGTTTACTACCACAATAAAATTGAGCAGTTGCAGTAGAGACCATATAGCCCACAAATCCAAAACTATTTACAACTTGGACCTTTACAGAATAAGTGTGCCAACACCTGATCTCCTTGGCTGAACATAAAGTTAAGAACATTCTTCAACATCTGGAACAAAGCATGAAAACAAGATTTGTGAATTCAAATGTGTAAGTAACCACAGATCTGAAAGCTGTTTTCTGCTTTTTATTCATAAAAGACTGAAACAAAAAAATAAGTAAAACAGGGAGATATTAAATACAAACTTTAGGTGAACCAAAGCAGCCTGGTAAATACGCTCTATACATCTGCTTTAACCATTAAAGAAAAGAAGGCATTCTCCAAAGAAGACATACAAATGGCTAACAAACACATGAAAAGATGCTCAACATCATTCATCATTAGAGAAATGCAAATCAAAACCACAATGAGGTACCACTTTACCTCAGTCAGAATGGCTGCCATCCAAAAGTCTACAAGCAATAAATGCTGGAGAGGATGTGGAGAAAAGGGAACCCTCTTACACTGTTGGTGGGAATGCAAACTAGTACAGCCACTATGGAAAACAGTGTGGAGATTCCTTAAAAAACTGCAAATAGAACTGCTATATGACCCAGCAATCCCACTGCTGGGCATACACACTGAGGAAACCAGAACTGAAAGAGCCACATGTACCCCAATGTTCATCACCACACTGTTTACAATAGCCAGGACATGGAAGCAACCTAGATGTCCATCAGCAGATGAATGGATAAGAAAGCTGTGGTACATATATACAATGGAATATTACTCAGCCATTAAAAAGAATTCATTTGAATCAGTTCTACTGAAGTGGACAAAACTGGAGCCTATTATACAGAGTGAAGTAAGCCAGAAGGAAAAACAAAAATACAGTATACTAATGCATATATATGGAATTTAGAAAGATGGTAACGATAACCTTGTATGAGAGTCAGCAAAAGAGACGCAAATGATACAGAGCAGTCTTTTGGACTCTATGGGAGAGGGTAAGGGTAGGATGACATGGGAGAACAGCACTGAAACACGTAAATTATCAAATGTGAAATGAATCTCCAGCCCAGGTTTGATGTACGATACAGGGTGCTCAGGGCTAGTACACCGGGATCACCTAGAGGGATGGAATTGGGAAGGAGGTGGGAGGGGGGGTTCTGGAAGGGGAACACATGTATGCCCATGGCGGATTCATGTCAATGTATGCCAAAACCAACACGATAATGTAAAGAAAAATAGATAAAATAATTTTTAAAAATAAAAATGGAGTAACTATGGTTCAGGAATTGAAAACAGAGCTAGGTGGCCATCTTGGATGTGGTTTTAGGCACGTTCCTGTATCACTAACAACCTGAATTTTCTGAACTGTATCAAACTCAAGGACACCACCAGTCATTCTCAAAATCATCTGCTAGCAGCTGTGAACTGCAACCTTAGAGTCTCCAGGTCTCCCCTTGTAACTCTGCAAGCATTTCAGACCCCAACCCAACCCTTGCTTAACAAGCACCTTACTTCTTGCCAGTTCCAAACCTATTTCTTGACCAAAAATTCCACTAATTTTTCATACTTTGCCTTAAAAAGCCTCTTCTTTGTTGTAGTCCATAGAGCACAACTCAAGTGCTTTTTGAATCTGTATCTCTTAGGTTGTAGTCCTCACTTTGGCTCAGTTAAACATTTTTCTATTTCTATTACAGATTTTTTTATCAATTATTTCCTATAAAAGTATAAAGCCCCTGCTCCAGTTCAAGATGACGGCATAGCAGGAGGGGGACTCTGCTCCTCCTGTGGACGCACTGGGTTTGCAGCTTCATGTGAAACAACTTCCTCTGAAAACTGACTGAGGACCTCCTACTGGGCCAGACCAAGGAGAGAAGCCCACAAGGAAGCAGGTAGAGGAGGCTGGGGCACAATCCGGCCATAAACCTCCTCCCCAACCCCAGGCGCAGCAGCCCACAGCCAGGCCGGAACTCGAAATGCAGAGTGTCTCCCTGAGAGACAAACGGTTTGAACCCCACACCAGGCACCACCAGATTTAAACACCTGCATCATAATGAGGCGCTTCCAAAACGTCGAGCTTTGAAAACCAACAGGGCCATTTCCACAGAACATCTGAGAAACGGCTCTCAAAGTTCTCACGCTCAGACTCACCTGCCCAGGGCCCAGCTCAGAAACGGCAGAGCCAGGGCCGTCCAGAAGTTGCAGGAGAAGCTCGTCTGCTTCCAGAAGTTGCAGGAGAAGCTCGTCTGCTTTGTGCTTGTCCTGGAGGGTGGCCTGGGGTGGGCAGGACAGAGGCCTGACCAACAACCGCAGGCCGGCAGGGCGCGCTCCTGGGGGAGACTGGCGGCGCCGTCTTCAGGCCCCGCCCCGCCGGCGCCCTGGGACCTTCCCAGGCTTCCACGCACAGCTGGTGCCCTCGGAGAGCCCACGGACCGCCTGCTCTGAGGACCCAGGCCTTGCGTTCCTCCCTCCCTCAGGACTGGAACAACTGGAGAGACCGTTCTTGGCAGGCTGCCACCTCCAGGGCACCAGACATACAGAAGACTCACCCACCCATTTTCTGTGCTCATCTTGTCCTGGAGCGTCAGCCTGAGCAGCGGCTTCAGGTTTAGTTCCTGGAGGGCCCATGGTGGACTTGCCTCCAGGGAACCTAGGCCAGTGCAGGGCATCTTTCTCCTCTCCCTCTGCCTCACTACAGCTCACTGGTATCTCCCAAACAGGAGCTTATACACTCATCTGGAGCCCCAGTGTTTGTGCTTACCACTCAGGGAACACTTCCAAATCACCTGACTCTGGCGGACCTTGGGGCTTATGCTGCAGCCCCTCAGGACTGTATCTATTTCATACATTAAATGCTGCTGCCTGAGGGTCTAGCTTCCCATCAGCCTGAATCTAGGATCCTCCCCTTTGGAACACTGGCAGGTCTTGGCACATCCTCAATTCCTGAGGACCATTAAAAAGAAAAGGGCTGTTTGTACACTCACAAATGTTTGAGGGACAAGCAATAATTAGGGCAGGGTTGAATCATAAGCTTCATCACCTACACAGGGCCACTCTTTCAAGACTGGGAGAGGTGGCTGTTTTACATAATGTTAGAAACCAACACAGAGAGTAGCAAAAATAAAGAAACAGAGGCATATGTTGCAAATGAAAGAAAAAGATAAAACCTCAGAAAGATAGCCCCATAATGTCATATAGTTGAAATAAGTATTGTGAGCCTTTTCTTTCTTTTTTTTTTTTTTTTTGTTTACATGAATCCGCCATGGGTATACATGTGTTCCCCTTCCAGAACCCCCCTCCCACCTCCCTCCTGATTCCATCCCTCTGGGTCATCCTGGTGCACCAGCCCTGAGCACCCTGTATCATGCATCAAACCTGGACTGGTGATTTCAACTATATGACATTATGGAGAAGGCAAAACCAGAAATAGTCAAAAGATTAGGGTTTCATAGCAAGGGAGGGATTCATAGGAGGAGCAAAAAGATATTTTTAAGGAAATGAAATTTGTTTTATATGATATTGTAAAGGTGGATACCTATCATTATACATTTGTCAAAATTCATAGAATGTACATGAAGAGTAAACCCTAATATAAACTTTACTTGGATTTTAGTTAATAAAAATGTATCAATATTGAAAAAAAAAGAAAGAAAGTTGGTCCCTTCTTCATAAGGATTGGTTGTTAGAGACAGAAAGTCTATCAATAGTCACTTGTTAATATTTTGTTTCAATAAAGCCATCTAGTGATTTTTTGCCTAAAAGTCATAAGCTGACAGAACACTCTCCTCATTGCCATCTTCATCTCTCTGTTCCTGAGTGTGTAGATGACTGGATTGAGAAAAGGAGTTAAAACTGCATCAAATATGGCTAGAAATTTATCCAGATGTGTTGAAGAAGAGGGCGACAGATAGAAAAAAATCAGTGGACCAAAGAACAGAACCACCACAATAATATGAGCTGATAAAGTGGAAAGAGCTTTGGATGAAGCACCTGAGGAGTGTTTCTGAAGAGTGACCAAGATGAATATATAGGACAGGATGAGCAGGAAGAAAGCACCCAAGGAAATGAATCCACTATGAGTAGTGACCATGAGCTCCAGTTTATAGGTATCTGTACAAGCAAGTTTGATGAGCTGAGGAAGGTCACAGTAAAAGCTGTCCAAGACATTAGGGCCACAGAAGGGCAAGTTTACCACAAAAGCCAGTTGAGTCAATGAGTGAGTAAGACCAATGGTCCAGGCAACCACTAAAATAAAAATGCGTATTCGTGGGCTCATGATGGTCAGGTAGTGGAGAGGCTTGCATATGGCCACATATCTGTCAAAGGCCATGGCAATGAGCAGCACCATTTCTGTGCCTCCCACAGCATGGCTGAAGAAGATCTGAGCTATACAGCCCCCAAAGGAGATGACTTTTTGCTTCCTGAAAAGATCACAGATCATCTTGGGTGCTGCAATAGAGCAAAATATCAGGTCAATGATGGAGAGATTTGCTAACAAAAAATACATTGGGGAGTGTAAGTAAGGGTCAGACATCACAGTGACTGCTATAAGGAGGTTTCCCGTCATACTTGACACGTAGAAAAGACATGAAAAGAAAAAAAGAAGAAGCTGGATCTCCCAGGAACTGGAGAGTCCCAGCAACACAAACTCAGACACCACAGAGTGGTTGCCTCCAATCATTGATTCATTTAGTTGTTCGTTCTCCTGTTACCTAAAGGAAGAAAACGAGACAATTAAAATTAATACTGTTACATTACTACCATCTATGGAAAAGTGCATAAATTTTTGAAGTCAAATATTACCTGAGAATTTCAACAAAATCAAATATTATCCTTCTAGCCATTATTGCTGTATTTTCATATGACAATAACTGAGTGCCAGGTGGCCTTGCTAACACAAGGAATGGTGAACAATCTATGGGCTGGTACCCAGAGGTGCACCTGATGAAAACACAAGCAAAGGGTCTTCAGAGTTAAATTGCTTTATCAGTGTGATCAATGTTAACCATGATCTCCCTGATTGTTATATGTAATAACCAATCATATATACTAGATAGGCAAAGATTATTCTATAGCAAAAATATTTGTAACATCCTATGACTAATTTCATTGCTTAAGCCAGAAATGATCCTCCCTTATTTTATACTTCTCAAAATATTTTTAATCCTTTAGTATCCAAATCAAATGGTACCTCATCTGTTCAAATTTCTTCATAACCTACCTATATATCCATATTTACTTACTCTATTTACAGTTGGTCACATGTCTACTTTCTTCAAATAATTAAACTACTCAAGGTTATAAATCATCATGCCTTTAAATTTTTATCCTCATATAATATCTTGCAAATATTTGTGGTGGAAAAAAAAGATTTTGAAATGATTTGACTAAAATCTTTCCTATATATTAACTCATTCCCTTCAACAATATTTATCAAGCACATACTATGTACCAGGAGTAATCTGAGCACTAGAAATAAAGCCAAGAACAGAAAAAACAGCATTGTAAATAAATTATATCCCAATAAAAAGAGTTCTAATGATATAATCAGATAGAATCAAGATTATTAGAAGCTATTGCAATAATCCAAGCAAGAGATGATGGTGACTTAGATCAGGGTGATAAGGGGTCGCAAAGAGTTGGACATGACTGAGCAACTGAACTGAACTGAACTGAACTGAGAGAGTGAGATGTGGTTACAATCTGGATATATTGAGATGACTCATAGTGAAATGTCAAGCACTATAAATAACCCTGGCAGTTTGGAGACTATGAAATAGTGTACTTCATTGCAGAGTTTTTATATGAAAATATACAAGAAAGACCCAAATCTACAAAATTAAGGAAGTCACTGATAGAGTAAATATATAGTCACCAAATTTAATAAGGACTGTACAATAAAGAGACATTTGAAGCTTTAAGAGTAGAGTCTGAAAGAAACAACATAATCTTTTATACAACAAGTAAAAGACTGTGGAACTCAATAGCCCAAGTAGTGATACAGGCTGAGAATGTTGTCATAAAACAGTTGGAACTTTTGCATTATACATATCATAAATGCTATATTAGCCACTTTTACTATAATAAATGACAAATGGTATAAGAAAGTCATTCTCTTTCTGTGTTATATATATTCATCTTGCCAAGACATCTAGAGTTGTAGTAGAAGTTTGTGTGTACTTAACTAAAGACCCCCAGATGTGAATATTGGACTGTGATAGCCAAGTGTCTGTTGTACCTCTATTTAACTTTACTCTACATCTCTAAGTGAAACAGAGAAAACCCTCCCCCCAACCTCTCTTTATAGCTATATAACCAAGGTGAATTAAACAATCAGGAATATTTAGCTCTGAAAATAAAGAACTAATAATTGCCCACACTATGATAGAACTCTGCTGGCATTGAAACCTACTAATTATAAGAAACCTCAGCAAAAGAAAATTGCAGGTTCTTCCCACTTTCACCCATGGCCAATAGTTAAAGAATCCCTATACATACCCTGTTTTATAGGATCAAGTGAGGAGGGAGAAGTAGTTGAAGCTATATTCAAACAATTCCTTGAATGTTAGAAATAAAAATATATAAAGAAACATGACATTTCATCATAACTCTCCAAAAGCTGAAGGAAGATATGCTTCAATCTAAAATATAACAGAGAAAGCAGCACTGGAGTGTCGATAACTAAAATGATGTAAGAAAAGGAAAAATATTAATTAATAAGGGACTTTTATTACCTCCTACATGAGCAAATCAGTGCTTAAATTGGGTAACTCTCATATCCAGTTAGATTTAGTAGAATATTATTTATTTTAACCTTTGTTAAAATAAACCTTTTGCCAACCTTTGTTAGTGACATAAACCACTGAAAATCTGTGCCTGAAAAATTACTAATATAGAGGTATTAATAACCTCATTTAAAAGAAATCAAAATTTTTTGTTTAAAAGAAGAGACATATACCCCCAAAAATCTGCTTTGCTAAGTGATTACAAATTCCAGTTCTTCCCATCCTGATCTGTATGCTAGCTCATTTTTAATAATTTAACATTTAATAACTACTTTTTAAAAGAGCATTTCTATTAAATATCTCTGCAGTCATTTCAACAGAAATTGCATAATCAAAAAGGAAAACAACAGTAGAATCTAATTAGCTGTATGGCTGAATAATTCATGGCTGAAGATTTGTCACATGAAATAGCAAAATCACTGTAGAGCAAAAGAAATCAGCCATGAGATGTGGTGAATAACTTCCTGAAACATAAAATCTCCTTTTGTGGTTGAACTATGAACTACACTGCGGAAGTGTATTAGTAATAATCATAGGTGGGAACAAAGACAGAATGTATTCAAACTACTTCTGCAGTGTATATACCTTTATTGTAGGACTTATCAAATGCAGGAAAATTATGCCCTCTTAACTCTCTCTTCTTAAAACAATGTGCTCACTGAGGATGATTAAAAACTTCCCCACAGGGGACATTTAGCAATGTCTAAAAACATTTTTGGTTGTCACAACTGTGGCAAAGTGTGTTGGAAAGGGAGAGTGAGGTTGTTACTGACATCTAGTAGGTAGAGGCAAGGGACACTGGTAAACATCCTACCAATGCACAAAATAACAGTACAGCCTGCCATGACAAAGAATTACCCAGCCCCAAATATGCCAAGGTTGAGAAACCGTACATAAATGATACATTTTGTCAGGGAAAGATTGGAGTCTTATATTTGTCTACTCTCCCAGGCCTCCCACTACCATTAGTGTCACAAGATGTGACTCTAGTTAGTGTCTATTACTAGTAAATAACTGAGTGGATGGGTAGATGGGTGGGTGGATGGATGGACAGGTGGATGCAGAGAGGTAAGGATGATTACCAAATAGGCTGACAGATGATGGAAGAGAAGCAAAGGAAGAAGGATCTCTAAATGACGGCTAACTAGTTATTTTTAGAAAGAGTAGGAGCAAACAGTGAACCACACCCCACATAAATGTAAACTTTGTAGAAGAATTCATGATCTCTTCATACACACCCACAAAAACACATTGACCATATTCCTAATACAATCCTTAATTTCGTAGATATTTTTGGAACTTTTCTAGGCATTCAAACTATAAATCTGGGGAATAATATACTAATGTCCCCAAGGATTAGACAAAAAGAAATGATAAGTATTCACATTGCTTTGTAAATTATTTCTTCTGATCACTTTTCGGGAGCAGTAGCTACCTCTTATGTAGATATTTAAGCAATTGGGAATTTCAATTGCCTAAAAAGTAGCTCAGTCGGTAGAGTCTGCCTTCAATGCAGAAGACCCAGGTTTGATTCCTGGGTCGGGAAGATCCCCTGGAGCTGGAAATGGCAACCCACTCCAGTATGCTTGCCTGGAGAATCCCATAGACAGAGGAGCATGGCAGCTACAGTCAATGGGATCGCAAGAGTCAGGCACGACTGAGTGACTAAGCACAGCACACAAAAAGCAAAACAAATTTGGAACATCAGGTGCTGTCCAAGTACAATGGGTCTAAGTGAAGAGGAAGTCCAAGTCAAGAGGAAGAACTGGATAAGGAAAGCAGGGAAAATGGGAAGTCTAGAAATGGGTCTGATGTTCTAAATAGGAAAGGAAATAAAACAAAGAACTGAATACCAAGGAGACATTAACATGGATTCGGCTTGTGTCTTCAAAGATAAGAGTTGCCCTTGGTTTGAATACACAAAACCAGGGAAAGGCATAAAAGTGCTCCTGAAAGAGTGATACTGAGACCTTTTTCTGCTCTGAGTTAAACTGAGTTTGTTCTAAAAGAACACTTTGAATCTTTTGTTTTCCAGGACTTTCATCTACTGCCATGCTCTTCTCAATTAAAGGTCATTAAAGTTACAATAACTCTTTAACATTTGCTCTCTAAACACTGTCATTGTTTTATTTTTTTTGAGTCTTTTTTTAATTAATTTTGATTTGAGTACAGTTTGCTTTACAATGTTGTGCTATTTTCTACTGTACAGCAAAATGAATCTGCCATGTGTACACATATTATCTCCTCCCTTTTGAATTTCTTTCCCATTCACGTCAAGGGAGTTCCTTGTGCTATACAGGATGTCCTCATTAGTTATCCATTTTATGTGTCGTATCAAGAGATAGCTCATCAAAAAAGATCCTGATGCTGTGAAATATTGAAGGCACAAGGAGAAGAGGGCAGCAGGTGGCTAGATGAATTTGAGCAAACTCCGGGAGACAGTGAAGGACAGGGAAGCCTGGCATGCTGCAGTCCATGAGGTTGAAGAGTCAGACACGACTTAGCGACTGAACAACAACCAATAGTGTATATGTGTCAATCCTAATCTCCCAATTCTTCCCATCACCTTCCCTTCCCCCTTGGTATCCATGTATTTGCTCTCTACTTCTATGCCTCTATTTTTGCTTTGAAAATCTTAAAACAAATTTTTTAAATTTATTTTATTTTTGGCTGCACTGGGTCTTTGTGGCTGTGCTTGGGCTCTCTCTAGTTGCAGTGCTGAGCTTCTCATTGCAATGGCTTCTCTTGCTGCCAAGCATGGGCTCTAGGGTGCTTGGGCTCGGTAGTTGTGGCGCACAGGCTTAGTTGCCCTGCAGCATGTGGAATATTCTGGGACCTTGGATCGAATCCCTGTCCCCTGCACTGGCAAGTGGATTCTTAACCACTGGACCACCAGGGAGGTTCCTGATTTGCAAGGAAAACAGAGCTGGAGGAGTCAGGTTCCCTGACTCCACATTAGGTCTTAGAGATAAGTAGGAGCAGTCAAGTGAGGAAGAAAGGCAAGGACATTCCAGGCAGGGGGAACAACACTAGCAAAGGCAAGGAACAGTATTGTGTGTTTAGGGAACCATAAATCATTGGATTGTGCTAGTCTAGAGTCGCGCTTCCCCACTTAAGAGATTCATGTCACTGGATGTTCAAGATGATTTTATGTATATATTTTGGTGTGTATTAGGAAAAAATATAATTAGCATCTCAAGCCATTAAGGTTATACAAGACTGTTTTTAAAAGGTGAGTTAATTTTATATTCAGAAAAAATATAGCCAGCATGCCAAGCCATTATGACTAATGTTTTTAAAAGGTGAGTTTGTTAAACATTTATTAGGTATCTACCATGTGCCAGGCCCTATTCTAAGTGTTTTAAAGTAATACTCATTTAGTTGAAAAGTACCTAATTTAAGTATATTTCTTATAGAGATGAGAAAACTAAGGCGCAGAAAAGTTGAGAAACTTGTTTAAGATCACATAGCTGATACCAGGTAGAGTCAGAATTTGAGCTCAAGAAGTAGTCTGGCTCCAGAGCTGCACTTTTAACTACTTAACCTCACTATACAGCAAATATATAGGTGGATTTGATCTCCTAGAAGAGATTCTCATCCATTTCAAGTTTATAGTTGAAGAAAATGAAGAGAATAGGTGTCCTACTACTAAATCCCATAGGATGTAGTGTCCTACTAAATAAACCAGCAAGTACCTAAAGAAATTTATGATCCAGCACAAACAATACATCACTAGCATACTTAAATCATCAGAGACATAACACTGAAAAATTTAGTATCTCTCTAGTTAGGCTGTCCCTATGCTTTATTAATTTGACAGTCTAAAACTTCTCTGCTTTCAAATGAACTTTCTAGTTCTCCAAGTCTATGTCTATTTATCTGTTGCTCTATGAAAGTAAGATAGAGAAGTTGTTTTAAAAGGTTAAAACAACCTTTTTAAACAACTCTTTTCTTTATTTAAAAGAACCCTTTTAAATAAATTCTACTGTCCTTGAATTAAGTAACAATTGTTCCTTTCACCTTTTTGCTTAAGATCAATTTCCATACCTCTGGATTCCTAAACGTATTATTTTTCTTCCTTAATCTTAGGTAGTTTACTTTGTGGTAGCCAAAAGTAAAAAGGGAAAAAATAGCTAAATGCCCAACAAACATGGATAATAGCAGAAGGATTCATTTTCCTTCAATACCATTATAGCAATTTTTCTAAATTACAGCTGAAAACAGTAGGTTAGTAATGAGACATGCAGACAGGGTCAAGTTTGTTCTCAGAAAAACAAATGATCAGTCTGTCCTTCTCCAGATTCTGTGTAAAACATTTAATTTTAGTCCCAAGACATACCACAGAGAACTAGTCTCCAAGGGATTTTTTTTCCTTTTTTCACTTTTCTGTAAATACAGAAATAAAACAGAACAAGTGGTCTTGCCTTCTAACTTCTGAGATTACTAATTTCATTCATTCTTATTGAAAAGGTTAATGAGATAAAAAGTAAATAAACTCTTTTCTAAATCATCACCTGAATCCTCAAGTGACTTGCCTATGATGAAGACATTGCATTGTGCTGACCTCTATGTCCTTCATGACATTAGTTTCCCTCTGGAAGCCTAAGACACATGTCTAAGCACCACATAAAAATCAAAGTCAGTTATTCACCTTTCTCCATAATCCGTAGCCCTAATGAGATCTGCTTCTTCTTCCCTACATTATAACTTATCTAACCACAACTAAAAATTCATTTGATATCTGCAAATTAAGATCTGCCCACTGAGACTATTTTCCTGAAACTAACAATTAAGTTTAATTTTTTCCTCTTGTTATCTGGATTTTTCATTTTTCCACCAACCTGTTCCCAGACCACAGCATCTTCAAAGAGCTAAAGCACCTTAGTAACTGAGCTTATGTTTGTGCCATTGCCATTTTATAAAGTGCTGGAAGAATTAAACATGGTAATTAATTAACGTCTCTGCAGAATAGCGACCAGGTGATGCTGCAGATACTTGCATCTGTTCGCTTAGCTCATGCGGTCAGGGAAATTGTCCCTAGAACCTGATTGGTTTGAAACAGACATCTGAAAGAAAATCTTGTGATGAGTCACTGGAGAGGAAACAAAACTGACTGGCTGTTTTAAAACATCAACTTTGGCAATTCTATCTGTCAATGATTACTGATTCATTGATGATTTAAAATGAGGCAGAAGGCCTGGGGATTGTGAAGACAAATCAGATTTCGCAGATTTCACTATATATTTCAATCAGCTCAAACACCCATAATACTGAATAGGCAGGAGAAATCGCTTGAATCTATTTCACATTTTAAAAAGTGGCATTTGAGAGAATAATAGGGTGGACCATCATTCATGCTAAGCAGTCATGAGATCTGAAGGACCAAGCGACAGAGGGGCACGGACAGTATTTCTAGCAGAAGAAAAGCAGTCTGCCTCTTCTGCTCTTCAAAACCTGCTCAAAGCTCTCCACTTCCAGAACCCTCCTAGGACTGACCCCCAGCAACATATCCAGTATTCCATCTTTTTGGAAAGTGTAAGACCTTCATCCAAACAAACTCACCAAGAAAAATGTGCATAAAAATAAAATCAATGCAAATGTTACTTTATGAAAGAATGATTCATTTGAACATGCTCTTTTAAAAAGTGAGTCTTCTGGTCCATATGAAGCAATATATAGCACAGAAAGACCTCAATAAATGTTTGATATAAGTGAACGATGGTTCAGTTAGAATGCAGGAAACAGATGCTCAATTCACTTCTGAAAGAATCAAAAATGTGTTGATATGTGGCTAGATGGACAGGTGTGTGATACAGCAAGTATAAAATCTTTCTCCTGTTTTATTGAGATATAATTGACATGTAACACTGTGTATGTTATACACATATAACAATATATGAAATATACAACATACTGACTTGGTATATGCATATATTACAAAATGATTGCCATATATGTTCAATTAAATTCATCACATACAATTTCTTTCTTGTTATGAGAACTCTTAAGAGCTACTCTCTTGGCAACTTCTAAATACTAATCTCCTTCAACTTACAATGGAGTTATGTCCCAATAAACTCATCGTAAGTTGAAAATATCTGAATCGAAAGTGCATTTAATAGACCTAACATACAGAACATCATAGCTTGGCCTATCTTACTTTAAATATTTGCAGAACACATACATTAGTCCAAAGTTGGATAAAATCATCTAACACAAAGGCTATTTTATAATAAAGTGTTGAATATCTCACATAATTTATTGAATCCTGTACTACAGGTGAAAATAGAATAGTCGTATGAGTACAGAATGGCTAAGAGTTTATCAGTACTTTGCCTTCATGATCGTGGGGCTAACTGGGAGCTGTGGCTCACTGCCACTGCCCAGAGCCACAAGACAGAATCATACCACAAACTGCTAGAAGGGGAAAAGATAAAAATTTAGAAGTATGGTTTATGGCTGGCATATTACTTCCACACCATAATAAAGTGAAAAAACTTTGTCAAACCGTAGTAAGTCAGAGACCATCTGATATAATACAGTACTGTTAACCATAGTCACCATTCCTGTTCATTAAATTTCTTTTTCTTTTTTAATTTTCTTTACTTTATTGTGTTAGTTTTGCCATACATTGACATGAATCTGCCATGGGTATACATATGTTCCCCTTTCAGAACCCCCCCTCCCTCCTCCCTCCCAATTCCCTCTCTCTGGGTCACCCCCGTGCACCAGACCCGAGCATCAAACCTGGGCTGGCGATTGATTTCACATATGATAATTAACATGTTTCAATGCTATTCTCCCATATCATCCCACCCTTGCCCTCCTCCACAGAGTCCACGAGACTGATCTATACATCTGCGTTTCTTTTGCTGTCTCGCATGCAGAGTTCACGTTACCATCTTTCTAAATTCCATATAAATGCGTTAGTATACAGTATTGTTGTTTTTCCTTCTGGCTTACTTCACTCAGCATAATAGGCTCCAGTTCCGTCCACCTGAGTAGAACTGATTCAAATTAATTTTTTTTAATGCTGAGTAATATTCCATTGTGTATATGTACCCCAGCTTTCTTATGCATTCGTCAGTTGATGGGCATCTAGGTTGCTTCCATGTCCTGGCTATTGTAAACAATGCGGCGATGAACACTGGGGTACACGTGTCTCTTTCAATTCTGGTTTCCTTGGTGTGTATGCCCAGCAGTGGGATTGCTGGGTCATATGGCAGGTCTATTTGCAGTTTTTTAAGGAATCTCCACACTGTTTTCCATAGTGGCTGTAGTAGTTTGCATTCTCACCAATAGTGTAAGAGGGTTCCCTTTTCTCCACATCCTCTCCAGCATTTATTGCTTGTAGACATTAGGATGGAGCCATTCTGACTGGTGTAAAGTGGTGCCTCATTGTGGTTTTGATTTGCATTTCTCTGATAATGAGTGATGTTGAGCATCTTTTCATGTGTTTGTTAGCCATTTTTATGTCTTCTTTGGAGAAATGTCTGTTAAGTTCTTTGGCCCACTTTTTGATTGGGTCGTTTATTTTTCTAGAATGGAGCTGCAGGAGTTGCTTGTATACTTTTGAGATTAATTGTTTGTCCGTTGCTTCATTGGCTATTATTTTCTCCCATTCTGAAGGCTGTCTTTTCACCTTGCTTATAGTTTCCTTTGTTGTGCAGAAGCTTTTAATTTTAATTAGGTCCCATTTGTTTATTCGTGCTTTTATTTCCGATATTCTGGGAGGTTGGGCATAGAGGATCCTGCTTTGGTTTATGTCAGAGAGTGTTTTGCCTATGTTTTCCTCTAGGATTTTTATAGTTTCTGGTCTTATGGTTAGATCTTTGATCCATTTTGAGTTTATTTTTGTGTATGGTGTTAGAAAGTGTTCTAGTTTCATTCTTTTACAAGTGGCTGTCCAGTTTTCCCAGCACCACTTGTTAAAGAGGTTGTCTTTTCTCCATTGTATATTCTTGCCTCCTTTGTCAAAGATACGGTGTCCATAGATGCGTGGATTTATCTCTGGGCTTTCTATTTTGTTCCATTGATCTATATTTCTGTCTTTGTGCCAGTACCATACTGTCTTGATGACTGTGGATTTGTAGTATAGCCTTAAGTCAGGTAGGTTGATTCCTCCAGTTCCATTCTTCTTTCTCAAGATTGCTTTGGCTATACGAGGTTTTTTGTATTTCCATACAAATTGTGAAATTATTTGTTCTAATTCTCTGAAAAAGACCTCTGGTAGCTTGATAGGAATTGCATTGAATCTATAGATTGCTCTGGGTAGTAAACTCATTTTCACTATATTGATTCTTCCAATCCATGAACACAGTGTATTTCTTCATCTATTTGTGTCCTCTTTGATTTCTTTCATCAGTGTTTTATAGTTTTCTATATATAAGTCTTTTGTTTCTTTAGGTAGAAATACTCCTAAGTATTTTATTCTTTTTGTTTCGATGGTGAATGGAATTGTTTCCTTAATTTCTCTTTTTGTTTTCTCATTGTTAGTGTATAGGAATGCCAGGGATTTCTGTGTGTTGATTTTGTATTCTGAAACTTTGCTATATTCACTGATTAGCTCTAGTAATTTTCTGGTAGAGTCTTTAGGGTTTTCTATGTAGAGGATCATATCATCTGCAAACAGAGAGAGTTTTACTTCTTCTTTTCCCATCTGGATCCCTTTTATTTCTTTATCTGCTCTGACTGCTGTGGCCAAGACTTCCAAAACTATGTTGAATAGAAGTGGTGAGAGTGGGCACTCTTGTCTTGTTCCTGACTTCAGGGGGAATGATTTCAGTTTTTCACCATTGAGGATAATGTTTGCTGTGGGTTTGTCATATATAGCTTTTATTATGTTGAGGTATGTTCCTTCTATTCCTGCCTTTTGGAGGGTTTTTATCATAAATGGATGTTGAATTTTGTCAAAAGCTTTCTCTGCATCTATTGAGATAATCATGTGGTTTTTATTTTTCAATTTGTTGATGTGGTATATTACATTGATTGATTTGCGAATATTGAAGAATCCTTGCATCCCTGGGATAAAGCCTACTTGATCATGATGTATGATCTTTTTAATGTGTTGTTGGATTCTATTTGCTCTAGCATCTATATGCATCAGTGTTATTGGCCTGTAGTTTTCTTTTTTTGTGGCATCTTTGTTGGGTTTTGGAATTAGGGTGATGGTGGCCTCGTAGAATGAGTTTGGAAGTTTACCTTCCTCTGAAACTTTCTGGAAGAGTTTGAGTAGAATAGGTGTTAGCTCTTCTCTAAATTTTTGGTAGAATTCAGCTGTGAAGCCATCTGGTCCTGGGCTTTTGTTTTTTGGAAGATTTCTGATTATGGTTTCAATTTCCGTGCTTGTGATGGGTCTGTTAAGATTATCTATCTCTTCCTGGTTTAGTCTTGGAAAGTTGTACTTTTCTAGGAATCTGTCCATTTCATCCAGGTTGTCCAGTTTATTTGCATATAGTTGCTGATAATAGTCTCTTATGATCCTTTGTATTTCTGTTTTCTGTTGTGATCTCTCTTGTTTTCATTTCTAATTCTGTTGATTTGGTTCTTCTCCCTTTGTTTCTTGATGAGTCTGGATAATGGTTTGTCAATTTTATTTATCTTCTCAAAGAACCAGCTTTTGGCTTTGTTGATTTTTGCTATGGTCTCTTTTGTTTCATTTGCATTTATTTCTGCCCTGATCTTTAAGATTTCATTCCTTCTACTAACCCTGGGCTTCTGCATTTCTTCCTTTTCTAGTTGCTTTAGTGTAAAGTTAGGTTATTTATTTGACTTTTTTCTTGTTTCCTGAGGTGAGCTTGTATTGCTATGAACTTTCCCCTTAGCACTGCTTTTACAGTGTCCCATAGGTTTTGGGTTGTTGTGTTTTCATTTTCCTCCATTTCTATGCATATTTTGATTTCTTTTTTGATTTATTCTGTGATTTGTTGGTTATTCAGCAGTGTGTTGTTGAGCCTCCATATGTTGGAATTTTTAAATGGTTTTCTCCTGTAATTGATATCTAATCTCACTGCATTGTGGTCAGAAAAGATGCTTGGAATGATTTCAATTTTTTTGAATTTACCAAGGCTAGATTTATGGCCCAGGATGTGATCTATTCTGGAGAAGGTCCCATGTACACTTGAGAAAAAGATGAAATTCATTGTTTTGGGGTGGAATGTCCTATAGATATCAATTAGGTCTAACTGGTCTAGTGTATCATTTAAAGTTTGACTTTCCTTGTTAATTTTCTGTTTAGTTGATCTATCCATTGGTGTGAGTGGTGTATTAAAGTCTCCCACTATTATTGTGTTATTGTTAATTTCCCCTTTCATACTTGTTAGCATTTGCCTTACATATTGTGGTGCTCCTATGTTGGGTGCATAAATATTTATAATTGTTGTTTCTTCTTCTTGGATTGATCCTTTGATCATTATGTAATGTCCATCTTTATCTCTTTTCACAGCCTTTATTTTAAAGTCTACTTTATCTGATATGAGTATTGCCACTCCTGCTTTCTTTTGGTCTTTTTTGCATGGAATATCTTTTTCCAGCCTTTAACTTTCAGCCTATATGTGTCCCTAGGTTTGAGGTGGGTCTCTTGTAGACAACATTTATAGGGCTCTTGTTTTTGTATCCAATCGGCCAATCTTTGTCTTTTGGTTGGGGCATTCGACCCGTTTACATTTAAGGTAATTATTGATAAGTATGATTTCGTTGCCATTTACTTTATTGTTTTGGGTTGAAGATTATATACCCTATCCGTGTTTCCTGTCTAGGGAAGATCCTTTAGCATTTGTTGGAGCACTGGTTTGGTGTTTCTGAATTCTCTCAGCTTTTGCTTGTCTGTAAAGCTTTTGATTTCTCCTTCAGATTTGAATGAGATTCTTGCTGGGTACAGTAATCGGGGTTGTAGATTATTTTCTTTCATGACTTTAAGTATGTTCTTCCATTCCCTTCTGGCCTGAAGCGTTTCTATTGAGAGATCAGCTGTTGTCCTTATGGGATTCCCCTTGTGAGTTATTTGTTGTTTTTCTCTTGCTGCTTTTAATATTTGCTCTTTGTGTTTTATCTTTGTTAATTTGATTAATATGTGTCTTGGGGTGTTTCGCTTTGGGTTTATCCTATTTGGGACTCTCTGGGTTTCTTGGACTTGAGTGATTATTTCCTTTCCCAATTTAGGGAAGTTTTCAACTATTATCTCCTCAGGTATTTTCTGATGGTCTTTCTTTTTGTCTTCTTCTTCTGGGACTCCTATGATTCGAATGTTGGTGCGTTAAACATTGTCCCAGAGGTCTCTGAGATTGTCCTCATTTCTTGTAATTCTTTCTTCATTTTTCCTCTCTGTTTCGTTTATTTCTACCATTCTGTCTTCTACCTCACTTATCCTGTCTTCTATCTCTGTTATTCTACTGTTAGTTCCCTCCAGGGTGTTTTTGATCTTATTTATTGCATTATTCATTGTATTTTGACTCTTTTTCATTTCTTCTAAGTCCTTGTTAAAGCTTTCTTGCATCTTCTCAATCCTTGTCTGCAGGTTATTGAACTTTAACTCCAATTTGTTTTCCAGATTTTGGATCATTTTCACTATCATTATTCAGAATTCTTTATCATGTAGATTTCCTGCCTCCTCCTCTTTTGTTTGGTCTGGAGGACATTTATCCTGTTCCTTTACCTGCTGGGTATTTCTCTGCCTTTTCATCTTGTTATCCTGTTCCTTTACCTGCTGGGTATTTCTCTGCCTTTTCATCTTGTTTATATTGCTGTGTTATCTCTTTATTGTGGAGGTTCCTCACTATGGGTGGGGTTGGATGTGTGGTTTGTCAAAGTTTCCTGGTTGGAAAAGCTTGTGTGGTGTTCTGGTAGGTGGATCTGGGTTTCCTCATGAGCAATGAAGTGTCCAGTAAAGAGTTTTGAGATGTTGGTGGGCTTGGTGTGACTTTGGGCAGCCTGTGTATTGAAGCTCCAGGCTATGTTCCTGTGTTGCTGGAGAATTTGCTTGGTATATCTTACTCTGGAGCTTGTTGGCCCTTAGAGGGTGCTTGGTTTCAGTTTGGGTATGGAGGCGTCTGATGAGCTCCTATCAATTAATTAACTCCTGGATCCAGGAGTTCTCTGGAATTCTCAGGATCTGGGCTTAGCCTTCTGTCTTCCAGTAGCCTCAGGACTCCTCCATCTATGTCGTAACGATGGTAGAACGTCTAGTTTAATGATGAGAAGTTTCTCCACAGTGAGGGACACCCAGACAGGTACACAGAGTTACATGGCATGGAGAAGAGGGAGGAGAGAAATACAGGTGAACAGAAGAAGAAGAGAGGAATCAAATGGTGAGAGAGTGAGGTGGCCAGTGATCACTTCCCTGTGTGGTCTCTACAGTCTTGATCCCTCGGAGATGTTCACAGAGTTAAACCAAAAAGAGAAGAGGGAGGAAGGAGACAAAAGTGGCCAGAGGGAAAAGAGGGGATCATGTGGACAGATACAGATCCAGCCAGTGATCAGTTATCTCAGTGTTCTTCACAACTCGTAACACTCAAACAGATTCCCAGAGTTGGGTAGAGAAGAAAGGGAGGAGGGGGATGATAGAGGTGACTTGGTGGGAAAAAAAAAAAAAGAGAGAGTCAAAAATGGGAAGAGAGAAGTCAAGCCAGTGATCTCACTCCCAAGTAACAATGGGCACTGAAGCTTGGATTCTTAAAGATACAAAGTTGATACCAAATACTAAAAAGCAAAGATTAAAAATCTAGAGTAAAGGTTGGATTCTCAGAAATACATTTACAAAAAGAAAAGAAATTTTTTAATTATTAAATTAAAAATAAAAAGGGAAAAAGAGGAGATATAAAAGGAAAGAAAAGAAATAGAAATAAAAAATGGAAAATAAAAAAGGGAAAAAGTGGAGATAATAAAGAAAATAAAAATAAAAAAAGTAAAGGGGTTATAGGGGACTTAAAAATTAAAAAATATATATATAAAAATAAAAATTAAAAATATATAGTATAAAAAAGTTTTAAAAATCTAAAAGATGATCCTAGTAAAATTATATCTAAGGCTTTCTCTGGTGCTGTTGCGTACAGTGAGGGGTCAGTTCATTTTCAGATAGTTCCTTGGTCTGGTTTGTACTTCTCACAGTCCATAGACTCCTTTCTATGTAGTCTGTGCCAACTGCAGGGAGTTAATCTGTTACTCCTGTCAGTTCCAAAGCGGTTCCCTCTGCTTATTTTAGCGTCTTCTGTTTGCTGGTCTCTTCAGTGTCTATTCAGCCCTCTGGGGTTTGTCCCCGCTCCTGGCGAGTGCGCTTCCCCGCCCCCTCTGCTCAGGCTCTCGGGTCGCTCGGCTGGGAGCAGCCTGAGGCAGCCACTGTGGCTGCCTGCACTTCCCAAGGCCGAGCCGCCCAGCACGGTTGGGGGCTTCTCTCCAGCCTGAGGCGGCCGCTGTGACTGCCTGCACTTCCCAGGGCGCTTCTCTCCAGCCTGAGGTGGCCACTGTGGCTGCCTGCACATCCCAAGGCCGAGCCGCCTGGCATGGTTGGGGGCTTCTCTCCAGCCTGAGGTGGCCCCTGTGGCTGCCTGCACATCCCAAGGCCGAGCCGCCTGGCATGGTTGGGGGCTTCTCTCCAGCGTGAGGTGGCCGCTGAGGCTGCCTGCACTTCCCAGGTGCGAGCCGCCGGTTGGAGGCCGCGACTTCTCCCCTCCCCCAGCCCAGCCGCTCGGTTTTCTCGGTGTGCAGCTGGGCGTGCCTTCTCAGGTGTGTGGAGGGCCGATCTCTGGTGGCGTCTATCCAGAATCCCAAGAAGTCTTGGTTAGCACCTAATTCTGCCCGCGGTTTGGCAGCGGAAGCCTCGCCAGGGCCGAGTTGTGCCTGCTGCTCTCCAGTGGGGGCTGGGCCGGTCCGCAGCCCAGAGCCACCCACCTCCGCCCGCCACCCCACCTCGCACAGCGGACCGACTCCGCACCGCCCTTTGTGTGCGCGGGCCTGGCAGGGGCTCTTCCACAGGAAAGGTACCCTCAGTCTAGGTTGCTATCTCCGGTTAGCTCCCTCAGGCTGCCCCGGGGTTTTCAGTCCCAGTCTCTCCCAAAGCCCGCGGCCCACCCCTCCCTGAGCAGTCCGCACTGGCTAGTGGGGGATGGGGCATCCGGGCCGCCGCTCCGCTGGGAGTTGCAGTTAGGGACGTAGTCTGGGGGGCTTAATTATTTATCTGTTTTTACTCCCAGTTATTTTGCCCTCTGAGATCCGCCATAGATCCGCTGGGGAGAATGTTTCCTGGTGTTCAGAAACCTCTCTCTTTCTTAAGACTCCCTTCCCGGGATGGATCTCCGTCCCTAACTCTTTGCCTCTCTTTTTACTCTTTTTTGTTTTGTCCTACCTTCTTTCGTCGGCAATGGGCTGCCTTTCTGGATGCCTGATGTCCTCTGCCAGCATTCAGAAGTTGTTTTATGGAGTTTGCTCAGTTTTTAAATGTTCTTTTGATGTATTTGTTGGGGAGAAAGTGGTCTCCCTGTCCTAATCCTCCGCCATCTTAGTTCCCCTCCCACTAAATTTCTCAAACATATTTATTACGTAACTGAATATCTGTAGCTTTGGACCACTTTCACTCTTGTCATCCACCACCCACCTCTGATAACCCACCAATCTCTTCCCTGTTTCTATGAGTTCAGAGCTTTTTTTAAGATTCTACATGTAAGTGAGATCAGTTCAGTTCAGTTCAGTCACTCAGTAGTGTCCTACTCAATATTTGTCTTTCTCTGTCTGGCTTTTTTTTACTTAGCATATACTCTCCAGGTCAGTCCCCATTGTCACAGATGCAGAATTTCCTTTCTTCCTTTCTTCTCATGACTGAACAATATTCTGCCTGTGAATACATACCACATCTTTCTCCATTCATCTGTCAGCGCACATTTACATTGTTTCTATGTCCTGGCTATTGTAAATAACATTAGAGTGAACATGGGGGTACAGATATTTCTTCAAGACAGTGATTTCTTTTCCTTCACATATAGACCAAAATGTCGACTTGCTGGATCATATGCAGCTTTGGTTTTAATTTTTTGAGGAAATTCCATACTGGTATTTATGGTCCTTTACAAATTTACATTCCCACTACAGTACCCAAGGATTTTCTTCTCTCAATAGTCTCACTAGCATATGTTATTTCTGATATCCCTCTTACTTATAAGAGTTTAGATAGGGTTACAAGAACCAACAAAGGACTGTAAAGGATCCCAGTGCTGGCAAGAGCAGTAAGCTCTTATCATCCCTGGGGCAATAAAGACATGGGGAAGGACTGGTGTATGCAATGGTGGAGGCCATTAAACAGTATAAGTGTGTTGCCGTTGAACCTTCTGCTGAACCAGAAGCCTGCAGAACTAGCAATCTGGAAGGGAAATGTGCAGGAAGTGAAGGAGACCAAGGATAAACTAGAACTGTGACTGTCTCTCTTTGCTTCCAATTTTGATGATGCAGGTGACCTGCAGAGTAAGCTGATGCTCTTCATCATAAACATGCGCTGCATCTGGCCCAGGACTTAGAGAAACTGAGGTGGAAATCCAGCAGGAGTGAAAGGCGCTTCAGGCCCAAGCTGCCCCACATCAGCAAGGTGAGCCAGTTGCATGCATGAGTTATAACAGTACTTTCTCTGTCTTGGCCTTCAGAACAAAAATGGTACTGCTTCACTTCCTTCCTCCAAATCTCAAACAA
The DNA here is from genome assembly GCA_007570785.1 of Antilocapra americana. Lineage (NCBI taxonomy): Eukaryota > Metazoa > Chordata > Mammalia > Artiodactyla > Antilocapridae > Antilocapra > Antilocapra americana. The sequence goes on along the minus strand of ML661889.1, from coordinate 6,082,768 downwards.
ACTTTTCTAGTGGTGAATCTTAATGTGGAAACATACATGGAAGGAAATTCTGGCAACAGGTCTGGTGTCGCTGAGTTGACACAATATGAAGCCATAATAGCAGACTAGTAATTCAAATTCATTTTGAAATGTGTAACTATTCTTGCTAGGGTAAATCACTGACTCTTCCATGAAAAAATAGGTCCAATGTAATCCATATGTTGCCAGGTAGCTTGCTATTTTCCCCCAGAAATGATGCTGATTGGTTTCCTCTACTGGCAGGTGGAACTCTGTGATGGAGGTACACAGATCAGCTTTGTTGAGGGGAAGTCTGTTGAAGGGAAATGTTGAGCCCATGTATAGCTTCCATCCCTATTACCATAGCTGCTTTGCACATGTGCTCATTAATCAAATCCTGGAGTGATTAGAAGCTAACTGGAATTCACTGGATGGATAACTAGTCCATCTGATTATTAAGACTCATTTTAATGCCCCTTGATGGATATTTTCATGAAATATCTTCATTGAGTAGAAGATTTAACAATCTAATAGGCTGTTAACACCACTCCACTCGTTCATGTTAATACATTACTACCTGAATCTCAAGTCAGTACTTATATGTTAATAAATTCTACTTTAGTTTCATATTTTGTCTTTTTTGGCATAATAATTTTAGAATGTTCTTGTATACATGTTCTTCATACTCTGGACCATATTGGCAAAATTCTACTATTCTTTTAGTATAAAACTGTATATTATCAGAATATTATACAATATTGTAAATTGTATTTCTCTATCCATATTAGGTTGGGACTAACACTCTTTATGGTACTAGAGACAACCGCTCTGGTAAAGCCAAAAATACATATTTTATGCAAGGAAAGGTTGATTCATTCAGACTTGTGTGATACTGCTGCTCCAATAAAGTTTTGGGAGATTGAATGTCTATAACATTTCCTATCAATGGACATTTGAGTTTTATCAAATGTTTGCTTTTGTAAGGTAATAGCAAATATTTTAATGTGTGTTCTTATACATGTGTGCAAATGCTTCCAAAGGCTTTATAAAAAGAAGTGGAGTTTCTAGGGAATACTATGTGCATAATTTCATTTTTAATATATACTGTTGAATAGTTCCATGGCCACATGGAATTTTCATAACCATAACAGTTTAATTGTTCAACAGAAGGGATTCATTCAGGTATTCATACTCAATTCATCAGGTATTGATAAGTATGAGATACTTATCAATTAAGGAAAATGATAAATTACATTACCAAACAGACACAGCTTACTGATGCCTTCCTTTCTGCTGGAATTTATGGACCCATGACCAATAAGGCCTTTAACCACCAGATCAAAGGACCAATGAGTGCCATCATTCTAGTGCTTTTATCCCTATGAACCCAGGAATACTACATCAACATCAGATTCTTTTGTATGTCTCTTGAGATGATGGGGACCTATTCTGTATTAGATGAGAGAGGATAGAGAATTTGGCTAGCTGACTTTTTTTTTCAGTGTGTTTGTTTTCATTTTCTCAAACTATTTGTTTTGTTTCCTTTGAAAGTACACCCAAGTTTGTTTGGAGTTTTATCAAGAATGTACACTGAATTTTGTCAAATTCTTTTTATGCATCCATTGTGATGATCCTGTGATTTTCATCCTTTGTTTTGTTAATGTGGTGTATCACATTGATTGATCTGTGAATATTGAAACATTCTTGCATCCTTGGAATAAATCCACTTGATTATGGTGTATGATCTTTTTCAGGTATTGTTGAATTCAGTTAGTTATAATTTGTTGAGGATTTTGCATCTATACTCATCAGAAATACTGGCCTATAATTTTCTTTTTTTGCAGTATCTTTGTCTGGTTTTGGTATCAGGGTAGTAGTGGCCTCAGAGAATGATTTTAGGAATGGTTCCTCACCTTCAGTTGTATGGAGTAGTTTGGAAAATGTAGGTATTAATTCTTTGTTTCTAATTAATTAATTCAGGGAGATAGAATTCCTCTCTGAAGCTGTGCAGTCCTAGAATTTGATTTATTGGAAGTTTCTTGGTTACAGATTCACCTATAGTTCCAATAATGGTCCGTTCAGATTTTCTATTTCTTCTTGATTCAGTCTAAGAAGAATATATGTTTCTAGGAATTTATCCATTTTATTTAGGTTGCCTAATTCATTGGCATATAACTGATCATGGTATTCTCCTATTATGGTTTGTACTCCTGTGATATCCATTGTAATTTCTGCTCTTTCTTTTTGTCTGCTGGGTATTCTCCCTGTTTTTCTTAAAAATCTTGGATAAAGGCTTATTCATTTTGATTATTTTTCAAAAAATAGCTCTTGGTTTTATTGATTTAATTCATAATTACCATGGTCACCATCAAAGTTTGAGACAGAAGAGTTATCTAAAAATTCTGGACAGACTCTCATTATAATGTAAGAATTATAATTATACTCATTATAATGTAAGAATTGGGTCTGTACTTCACTGCTTAGAAACTTAATGTTCTTAGCATTTCCAAAAGTAACCTTTCTTTGGGAAAATAACTCCTGATAACCAAACTTAGAATATGCTAATGTGTAGCCTATAGTTTCTATTATTAATTTGTAATAAGAAAGAATGTCAAAGGGAATTCTGTGCTGGAAGCCTCTGTTTAGCTCATTATCTCTGTGTGTAGTGATACAGGAAATTGGATTATAATCAGAAAATTTGCAGTTATGTCAGTAATCTCAGTGTTAAAGGACATTAAGCAACATTCAAAATAACTCACTGTGTACCAGCTAGAAATGGAGAGAAAATGATGAATAATATACAATTACAGATTTCTAGGATACTATTGCCTAGTAGGGGGATTCCCCAGTGGCTCAGCAAGTAAAGAATCTACCTGCAATGCAGGGGATGCAGGAGACTTGGGTTCGATTCCTGGGTCATGAAGATCCCCTGGAGGAGGGCCTGGCAACCCACTCCAGTATTCTTGCCTGGAGAATCCCATGGACAGAGGAGCCTGAAGAGCTACAGTCCATAGGGTTACAAAGAATTGGAGACAACAATAAAAAGATCTCTCCTGTAAAATCAATAAAAGACATCATCAAATCTCTTGATTAAGTAACCCAGGGAATAAACAAAGGCTGAGTAATTTCATCTTCATCATCATTGGTGAGATACTTAATGAATATTTTACAAGCATAGCTTCATTTATCCCTAACAACAATTATCAGGAGCAAGCACTACAATTTGCCCCCATTTTAGCAGTGAAAAAAAAAAGAAAAGAAAGCTTAAAGAGTTAAAATGACTTCTCTATCATTTTGCCTGAAGTTTACCTCTTACAGGAATTATAACCTTTTAGTTGCTGTGAAGACTGGGATATAAGACATGGTCTTATTTCTTGTGGAGAGTACAATTTAAGGGATGTGTGCCTTGTGTTAAAGAGACAAATTCTAGTATGCTTTCACAGAATGTCCATTGAGCTGTTATTTTATAACTGTGGGGATGAGATTTGGCAGAAACAGAGGTGGAGTGATTGTCAGAGATATAGGGAAGACATGTTGATTTGGCTGCCTTGTGCGGAAAGGTCATCTTACATTGTGCTTCATCTTTTCTCAGATCTTTTGTAGAGTTTTCTGTTTAGTTTAAACCATCTCTGGGTGAAGGGGAAGGAAGCTAATAACAAATGAGCATCTACGGACACCCAGGGATTTCACTTACGTTCTCACTTGAAGTTCATAAAACACCATAAAACCTCACAAGGTAGATGTTTTTATCCCCACTTTATAAACCAAGACTCTTCAATCAAATTACATACCTAAAAATAATCTAGTTGGAGTTAAAACCCAATCCTGTCAAATTCTTCCTCAAAAATTTTTGTTGCAAAAACAAGAGGGGAGTTGTTATCATGCAGAGGTATTTTGTGGGACACATGAGCAGAACCATCAGAAATCAGAACAAAAATGGGAGCAGCATAAAGAACTTGACCCGCTTTCGGCCAACCATCTGAGGTCATGCGGTCTCTCACTTGTGCTTCTTTCTATGTGCCACCCTGTAGCTACCTCACTAATTTAAGTGGCCAAGCAGAGTCTGGCTGGGATTTATTATATAAATCCTAGATTTTTAATTTCTAGGAGAGAATTTGATTGAGGAAGGAGTGTCAGTACTGCCAATGTGCAGAGCCCTTTCTGCAATAAGTTCTATATCTACCCTCCCACTTTCTTTGGGCCTTGGGTGTATCAGCTACTCCTTCTCATCCCTACATCTTTAATCCATCATCTCTGCTGACTTCTTTGTGTCAGTATTCAAGTATCACCACACCTCTCCTACACTTAAACACACAGAACAAATGAAACCTGTCCTTTGAATTCACTTGACTTCTAATTATGAATTAATCTCTGTATTAATCTCCTGTGACTGCTGTTACAAATCTGCACAAACTTGGTGGCTTAAAAATTAATAACAATAATTTACTTTCTCAATTCTAGAGGCCAGAAGCTCAAAATCAGTTTCATTCAGCTGAAACAGGTGTTAGTAGGGCCATGCTCCCTTCAGATGCTCTAGGAGAGACTCTCTTCCCTGCCATCTTCGGCTTCTGATGGCTGCATTAGCCTATGGTACCATACCTTAGCTATGGTAGCATCGTCCCAATCTTTGCCTCTGTGGTCACACTGCTTCCTCCTTTTCTGTGTGTATCAAATATCATGCTTCTTATCTCATAAGGACACTTCCAACTATATATATGGTGCATTTGGATGAAAAGTGAAACTGAAAGTCACTCAGTTGTGTCTTACTCTTTGTGACCCATGGACTACACAATCCATGGAATTCTCCAGGCCAGAATACTGGAGTGGATAGCCTTTCTTTTCTCTAGGGGATCTTCCCAACCCAGGGATCGAACCCAGGTCTCCTGCATTGCAGGCTGATTCTTTACCGGCACTTCCCTGGTGGCTCAGATGGTAAAGCATCTGCCTACAGTATGGGAGACCTGGGTTCAATCCCTGGGTCAGAAAGATCTCCTGGAGAAGGAAATGCCAGCCCACTCCTGTATTCTTGCCTGGAAAATCCCATGGATGGAGGAGCCTGGTAGGCTACAGTCCATGGGGTTGCAAAGAGTTGGACACAACTTTTCGACTTCACTTCTTTACCAGTTGAGCCACAAAGGAAGCCTGTCTGCTTGGATAATCCAAGATAATCTCCCCATTTTAAGATCCTTAACTTAATCACATCTGTAAAACCCTCCTTTATTTATGTATTTATGTCATTTTAGGTAACTGTTCATAGGTTCCAGGGATGAAGAGTCATCTTTTAAGATAGGGGGGCATTTTTTAGCCTACTTCAATATATGTCTTTCTTATTCACACCTTAAGAGAGTATTACACCTTTCGGTATTTTTCTTTCTTGATTTTTGAACGAAATTCAACATTGCTGGTAACTGTTCTTTTAAGAGTGCTCATCTTCCTGTCACTCTTGTAGCTTCCTTTCTTATCTGGCACCTTCTTGGGTTGCACCATACAGGCCTGAAAGCCCTGTGCTTGCCCAGCTTCAAGACTGAAGAGCCCCTAGTCAGCTACAGAGACATGACTGTTTAAATGGGCAGGGGGATCTTACACGTCCGAAGCAAGGTGCTGGAGCAACACCCCACTGTGAGCAGCGGGACAAGGTGTCAGTCTGTTCCCAGGGTGGGAGAAGGGGAGTTGGCTAGTATGTTACTAGGGAAACCAGAAGAAGGACACACCTCTCACCACCCCTTTGATAAGCAATTGGAAATAATCATTAGCTGGGATAGTACACAGGAAGGCCATTCAGGTGAGTAGGGTATAGGTGAAGAAGGCACTGGTCCAACAGGAGACGTACAGAGAGCAAAAGAACAACTGTTTTGAGTAACCTGACCATACATACCTTCCCAGTACTCTTGGTCACTATTTCCTCTGAACAGTATTTATAGGGCTATAAAGCAGCAACCAATACAACATTGTAAAACAATTATCCTCTAGTTAAAAAAAATATTTATTGGGTTTTTCCTCTGCTGCTGCTGTTGCTAAGTCACTTCAGTCGTGTCTGACTCTGTGCGACCCCAGAGATGGCAGCCCACCAGGTTCCCCCATCCCTGGGATTCTCCAGGCAAGAGCACTGGAGTGGGTTGCCATTTCCTTCTCCAATGCATGGAAGTAAAATGTGAAAGTGAAGTCGGTCAGCCATGTCTGACTCTGAGCTACCCCATGGACTGCAGCCTACCTGGCTTCTCCGTCCATGGGATTTTCCAGGCAAGAATACTAGAGTGGGGTGCCATTGCCTTCTCCTTTGTTCCTTTGACTATACCCTAAATCCTGGCATTCTTTAGGAATCTATTTCAGGCCTATTTTCTTTTCATTTTATATAATCTCTTGGGTGAATTTATCTTCTTCCTTGGCACTTATATACTTGTGACACCAGAATGTAAGTACTGAACTCAAATATCTTCACTAAGCTACAGCCATATGTTATTTATGTAGCTGCCTCCTTCATTTTTCCATTTGGGTGTCTGACTAATAACTGAAACCCGACTTGTCCCAAGTTGAATTTATCACTTTCCTCTTCAAAATCAGCTTCTATACCATTTCCTGTCTTAGTAGATGGCACCACAAATTCATTCAGTTTGGATATCCTCTTCATTGCCTCCTCATCCAGTCAGTTACTAAGGCCTATAATTTCTACTTCCTAAGTATTTTTTAGTCTATTCAATTATTTCACTACCTAAATTCACTTTTCTAGTTCAAGTACCACTATCAAACTATTGTAATAGTCTCTAAATGGATTCCTTTGTAGGTATGAATCCCTTCTACCCATTCTCCATCTATTCACCAAGTATTCTTTCTAAAGATTTTAATCACACCGCTGCCTCCTTAAACCTTCAGTGCTCCCATTGTCCTCAAGAGACAGTTTAAATTCCTTAACACAGCTCTGAGGCTCTTCATGCCTGGTCTTTTTTTTTAATTCAGTTCAGTCACTCAGTTGCGTCTGACTCTTTGTGACCTCATGGACTGCAGCACGCCGGGCCTCCCTGTCCATCACCAACTTCCAGAGCTTACTCAAACTCATGTCCATCAAGTTGGTGATGCCATCCAATTATCTAATCCTCTGTCACCCCCTTATCTTCCCAATTTCAATCTTTCCCAGCATCAAGGTCTTTTCCAAAGAGTCTGTCCTTTGCATCAGGTGGCCAAAGTATGGGAGTTTCAGCTTCAGCATCAGTCCTTCCAATGAATATTCAGGACTTATTTACTTTAGGATAGACTGGTTGGATCTCCTTACAGTCCAAGGAACTCTCAAGAGTCTTCTCCAACACCACAGTTCAAAAGCATCAATTCTTCAGTGCTCAGCTTTCTTTACAGTCCAGTTCTCACATCCATAGATGACTACTGGAAAAACCATAGCTTTCACTAGACAGATCTTTGTTGGCAAAGTAATGTCTCTGCTTTTTAATATGTTGTCTATGTTTGTCATAGCTTTTCTTCCAAGGAGCAAGCGTCTTTTAATTTCATGGCTGCAGTCACCATCTGCAGTGATTTTGGAGTCCAAAAGAATAAAGTCTGTCACTGTTTCCATTTTTTCCCCATCTATTTGCCATGAAGTGATGGGACGAGGCCTTGCTTAGTCTTCAACCTTTTCTTTTTCCCCTCCCCCATCTCAACTTTATGCTCTTTTTTCTTGGTTACTATTGAAGGATTTCTGGCAGAGGGATGACAAGATACTAGCTTCAAGCTAAAAGTATCCTTCTGACTTCTGTCTGAGGAAAAGATTTGAGGGGATAAGAGCAGGAGAGGGTAACCAGTTAAAAGACTTGAAATTAACCAGGGGCAACAATGTTTATGGCAATTCAGATGCTTAAATGTTGTTGAATTAGGGATGTATTTTGGAAAAAGAAATAAAATTACTGTAAATTTGCTTTGATTACAATAGAATGTTCACATATTAAGGGAACCAACTAATTAGAAAAAGGACTTTTCCTGAAGCCCTGCTGGTTTCTATGGCACAGTTAATAATCACAGATGCCACATGTTCAGTTCAGTTCAGTTCAGTTGCTCACTCATGTCCGACTCTTTGTGATCCCATGGACTGCAGCATGCCAGGCCTCCCTGTCTATCACCAACTCCCAGAGTTTACCCAAACTCATGTCCATTGAGTCGGTGATGCCATCCAACCGTCTCATCCTCTGTTGTCCCCATCTCCTCCAGCCTTCAATCATTCCCAGCATCAGGGTCTTTTCAAATGAGTCAGCACTTCATATCAGGTGGCCAAAGTATTGGAGTTTCAGCTTCAACATCAGTCCTTCCAATGAATATTCAGGACTTATTTCCTTTAGGATGGACTGGTTGGATCTCCTTACAGTCCAAGGAACTCTCAAGAGTCTTCTCCACCACAACAGTTCGAAAGCATCAATTCGTCGGCACTCAGCTTTCTTTCAGAGAAGGCAATGGCAACCCACTCCAGTACTCTTGACTGGAAAATCCCATGGACAGAGGAGCCTGGTAGGCTGCAGTCCATGGGGTCACGAAGAGTCGGACACAACTGAGCAACTTCACTTTCACTTTTCACTTTCATGCATTGGAGAAAGAAATGGCAACCCACTCCAGTGTTCTTGCCTGGAGAATCCCAGGGACAGAGGAGCCTGGTGGGCTGCCACCTCTGGGGTCACACAGAGTCGGACACGACTGAAGCAAGTTAGCAGTAGCAGCAGCAGCTTTCTTTACTGTGCAACTCTCACAACTATACATGACTACTGGAAAAACGATAGCCTTGACTAGATGGACTTTGTTGGCAAAATAATGTCTCTGCTTTTTAATATGCTGTTTAGGTTGGTCATAACTTTCCTTCCAGGGAGTAAGCGTCTTTTAATTTCATGGCTGCAGTCACCATCTGCAGTGATTTTGGAGCCCTTAAAAATAGTCTGATACTGTTTCCACTGTTTCCCCATCTATTTGCCATGAAACAATGGGACCGGATGCCACGATCTTAGTTTTCTGAACATTGAGCTTTAAGCCAACTTTTCCACTCTCTCTTGCACTTTCATCAAAAGGCTCTTTAGTTCTTCTTCACTTTCTGCCATAAGGGTGGTGTCATCTGCCTATTTGAGGTTATTGATATTACTAGCAATCTTGATTCCAGCTTGTGCTTCATCCAGCCCAGCGTTTCTCATGATGTACTCTGCACATAAGTTAAATAAACAGGGTGACAATATACAGCCTCGATGTACTCCTTTTCCCATTTGGAACCAATCTGTTGTTCCATGTCCAGTTCTAACTGTTGCTTCCTGATCTGCATTCAGATTTCTCAAGAGGCAGGTCAAGTGGTCTGATATTTCCATCTCTTTAAGAATTTTCCATAGTTTATTATGATTCACGCAGTCAAAGGCTTTGGCATAGTCAATAAAGCAGAAATAGGTGTTTTTCTGGAACGCTCTTGCTTTATCAATGATCCAGTGGGTGTTGGCAAGTTGATCTCTGGTTCCTCTGCCTTTTATAAATCCAGCTTGAACATCTGGAAGTTCACAGTTCATGTATTATTGAAGCCTGGCTTGGAGAATTTTGAGCATTACTTTACTAGTGAGTGAGATGTAATAACAGACAATCATTGTACATCTCTGTTGCATAAGGCACTATTAGGTAGAATATATAAAATCCAAAGTGGACAGATATCAATATGCCTTCTCCACAGATATTTATATGATGATGGCCACAAATGTTTTCAGCTGTAAATGAAGGGTTTTATAGAGAAGCCTTCCCCATATTGATTTGTACACTTTATAAACCTAGATTTTGACTATCTTTTGGTTGGTGAAGAGAATAATATTTGAGAGAAAGTGAAAGTATTACTCACTCATTCATGTCCAACTCTTTTTGACCTATGGACTGTTATTGCCCACCAGGCCCCTCTGTCCATGGAATTCTCCAGGCAATAATATTGGAGTAGGCTCCCATGCCCTCCTCCAGGGGATCTTCCCAACCCAAGGATCAAACCTCAGTTTTTTATTTCTCCTGCATTGACAGCTGGGTTCTTTACAACTATTGCCATCATTTTAATAAATGTATCACACACTATTTAATAAAGAGGTACAGAAATCAAGTTTAAAAATAAAAAATAAGGCAATCAAAACACCAGGCTGTATGATCTGCTGAGTACATGCGTGTCACAGTTACCATAACACTCCAAGTCTCATTTTTTCTGACCTGCTTGAGAAGCAGGAAGTTAATCTTTTCCTGGATTCTCTCCTCCAAGTGTTCTCTCTAGAGTTCTCAAGGTACTCTTGGATAAAGACTCTCATCTAAGTGGTGCAGACCCTTTGTTCTGTTGGCCATGCTGGAGCCATTCTTCTACTTCAAGGGCAGAGGCCAGTCTGTGGTACATGGCTATCTCCTTGACCCACTGCCCACCTTTTTCAAACTTGCTGATCCCTGTGTTTCCCATATGTCATGCCCTGAACAGTTGTGGTCTTCTCTGGACTGCCCACCCTTTGCCTGGTTTATGTTTCTCACAGCCTCCTCTGGAGGAAGGGATTCCCATGGAGGAGACTGGGGCTCCAGTTGTGCAGGTCTTTCATTTGCCTCACAGTCCCATCACTTTCAGAGAGCACAAGGATGGGGAGGACTCTGAGGACAGTGTAGGAAAGGATAGAGAAGCTTCACTAGAGAGTGGTCAGCCATACCTTCACTCCACACTAGTAGTTACTGCCCACTGGGCCTTGCCACTTAGTCTGGCCTACTCTGCCAGATGTCTCTTACTTTTATTAATATAATACCATTCTCTCAAATGCACCAGATAGCCTTCCTATGGACACTCAAGCTCATCAGACAGTCATCTGTGTATGTCCAATCTCGTTTGTTGACTATGACAAAGAACTATGACAAGTTTTCCCAAGAACCTGTAGGCTCCTTTCAAACCAAGTAAGGTTACCATATCTCTGCTTTAGTAGACAGTTGGGAGGCTGGTTGGCCCCAGGTACAGAGGGTTCTGGGTCAATAGCTCAACTGAATCTCATATATAGTATCAGGATAGAAACTTTACCTAAAAAATTAAAGTTACTTATTACAAATCTGTTGAATCTAAGACAAAAGCAGGAATGGAAGACAACTGATGATTCTTTGAATTGGTAAAAATTGGAGCAACAGCACCTTCAAGTCTTATAGGACATAGATCAATATGTCAATATCCCATATTAAACTGATTTCTAAGACTTAGCCAATCAACACAACTCAAAGTGGGTAGTTATGTAGTTTCTAGTTGATTGACTACACATATATACAATATTTTTCACCTCTTCCTGCCAAGAGATGGAGTCTATTTTCCCACCCTTAAATCTTGGCCTGGTCTTGTGCCTTTTTGTGACAAATAGAATGTGGCAAAGATGATGTTACATGAATTCCAGGATTTAGGGGTAGGTTGCTTTGCAGCTTCTGCCTTTGCCCTCTTGCAGTGTTCCTCATCACCAAGTAAGGAAGCTTTGGCAGGACAACTGAATGATAAAAGATCCCTTGGAGAGACTGTCATAGCTGAAAGTCAGCATTAAGGCCCCAGAGATGTGAATGACACTATCTTAACTCTTTCAAGCCTAGTCAAGCTTCCAGCTAACAGATGTTCCATAACTGCTTGGAATAGACACTGACCCATCATAACAGGTGCTTTCCAGAATTGGAACAGGGTCCTGAAGAATCTTACTTTTCCAGACATTAACTTTTAGTAGAGAATTCATAAGGAATTCTGGAAAAAGATCTTGGTGACAAGTGGAACTTGAAAGGACTTGTGACAGTGGTTCTATTCTAATCAGTGGGCACATATTCTAGACTTTTGACAATGACTTTAATCAAACAACTGTGTTCCAGCTGAATATTAACATTATTGTCATGTGTGGGTTGAAGAAATTAGAGGGAGAGTCATCCAATACTTGTGCAGTCTTATGCAGCAGCTTGAAAATACTGGAGGTAACCTGAGTGTCTGTCGTTAGGTAATCAGACAGACAAAAAGTAGTGCATACCCACTGTGAATTACTATGCAGTATTTGGAGTAACAAACTGAATGTACACATAGCAACAAGGGCTAAGTGAACAAAGAATCAGAGTAATATGTATAAAAATCTTTTTTTAAATTTATTTATTTTTTTAATTGTTTTTGCCATACAATGACATGATATCACCATGGGTTTACATATGCTCCCCCTCCAGAACCCCCCTCTCTCGTCCCTCCCCCCAGGAAATCTTGATGCACCAGCCCCGAGCATCAATCCTGGGCTGGCGATTGATTACACATATGATAATTAACATGTTTCAATGCCATTCTCCCATATCATCCCACCCTTACCCTCATCCACAGAGTCCACGAGTCTATTCTATACATCTGTGTTCCTTTTGCTGTCTCACATGCTGGGTTCTCATTACCGTCTTTCTAAATTCCATATATATGTGTTAATATACTGTATTGTTGTTTTTGCTTCTGGCTTACTTCACTCTGGATAAAATCTTTTATATGTAGACACATACAAAAAAATATACATGTTTTAGGGCAACACAAACAATGAGACATATTTTTTAAACACTAGAAATGGTTTTCTCTGAGGTAAAGGGACTGAAAATGGAGTTTAAAGGAAACAGAAAAGAAAAGCAAGCCCTTTGTAAACCAATGCTGATAACATACTATGAACTGAGGAACGTGATTACCTCATTGTCTGTACCTGAGGCTGAAGACAGAGGGAAATAAGTCCTGCTACTTCCTCTTAATATTTTGAAGTCAACTTCTTTACTCATATTATTTCTACCTCCAAGTGACAGGTACAGTAAAGGACCAATGGAATTATTCCAATGACTGGATTTTTTTGTTAAGTTCAGCAAATAAATATTAGGCCTTCTAGATAGCAGGAAAGGTCTCTAGTCAAAGCTATGGTTTTTCTAGTTGTCATGTATGGATGTGAGAGCTGAACTATAAAGAAAGCTGAGCACTGAAGAATTGATGCTTTTGAACTGTGGTGTTGGAGAAGATTCCTGAGAGTCCCTTGGACTGCAAGAAGATCCAGCCAGTCCATGCTAAAGAAAATCAGTCCTGAATATTCATTGGAAGGACTGATGCTAAAGCTGAAGCTCCAATCCTTTGGCCAACTGATGCAAAGAACTGACTCATTGGAAAAGACCCTGATGCTGGGAAAGATTGAAGGCAGGAAGATAAGGGGATGACAGAGGATGAGATGGCTGGATGGCATTACCAACTCGATGGACCTGAGTTTGAACAAGCTCTGGGAGTTGGTGATGGACAGGAAAGCCTGGCGTGCTGCAGTCCATGGGGTTGCAAAGAGTCGGACGCAACTGAGCAACTGAACTGACTGACTAACTGTACAAGTTGCTTTGGAAGAAACAAATATGAGTTAGAAGAAAACCTTCTTATTATAATGTGGTAAACTTATTTATAAAAGTCATATTAAAAAGCTATTTTTAGACTCCCTTGGCAGCACAGGGCTGGGGAATTCACCTGCCAACTCAGGATATTTGGATTTGGTCCCTAGTCTGGGAAGATTCCACATGCCATGGAGCAACTAGGCCCACACACTGCAACACTAAACCTGTGCTCTAGAGCCACAAGCCACAACTACTGAAGCCCACATGCTTTAGAGCCTGTGTTCCACAGCAAGAGAAGCCACCATGTTGAAAAGCCCACACACTGCAAGTAAGAGTAGTTTCTGCTTGCTGCAACTAGAGAAACTCTGTGCAAAGAAATGAAGACCCAGTGCAGCCAAAATTAAATAAGTCAATAAAATTATTTTAAAACTATTTTAAATTAATTTTCCTAATTTATCCTTTCACTTGCCTAATTTATGAATGTATAGAGATAATTTATATTTATGAGATTGTTTCATATTATTTGTATGAATTTCTTGGAAAATGACTATCATCAAATTCCTAGGGGAGTCTTTCACTCACCATGATAGGGTTTGAATTGGCAAGTAAAATGATTTTTTTATTATTTAATAAAATAATACTGATTTTCTTAATATTCCAATGTCTTCCCTCCCTCCTATGAGTCATTATCAACATTTTCCCGTTTGTTGCTTTGATCACTATGAATATATATTTTTAGAAGACATTTTTTTTGACTTACTGACTTTAGTTTTACAATCCTAGGACACTATAGCATTATTAGGTCACTATCCTCTAGTGCAGTTAATTAGCTATTTTTTCCATTTTTAGAAATATTTTATATACCTCTGTGTGCTTCAGATAATAATCTGTGAATAGCTACAAAGCTTCCCTTATAGGAGTGATGGAGTGGAGTGATGGTGTGAAGTGGACAATAGGAGGAATATATTAAACTAGATAAACTTCAGTAACAAGGAAAACTCAGGTAACAGTTTGATTTTTGTACACGTCATTTAAGCTTCAGCCTGGAGCCAGGAAGAAACAGGTGGTAGTGGTGAGATGATGAGCACAATGGGAGGATAAATATGAATGCTTATGAATATGAGTCTTTGACTCTTTGCAACCCCATGGACTGTAGCTTACAAGGCGCCTCCATCCATGGGATTTTCCAGTCAAGAGTACTGGAGTGAGTTGCCGTTTCCTTCTCCAAAGGATCTTCCCCAAAGAACAGGAATTAACCTTAATTTTTAACTAAGACTTGAAAGTGACTTGGAGAGCCAAAGATGTGACTGAAGACATCACAGAGTCTGGAGTCCACACTGTGATCAGGACTAGGACACAGTTTGAATTGTTAACTTTTAACAAGGATCTTTAGGGAAATCTATTAGCACTGAAAGAAAAGGCAAATATGCTTCTTGTCTTCCCAACAAGCTTGTTGTCTGCTTTACTTCTATCTTTAAGAAACTAAAATATAAAGAAGAAAAAGTTCATTGGGTACTAATGATAGTGTTAATCGTTCAGTCATGTCTGACTCTTTGCCACCCCATGGACTATAACCTTCCAGGCTCCTCTGTCAATGGGGTTATCCCAGCAAAAATACAGAGTGGGTTGCCATTTCCTTCTCCAGGGGATCTTCCCGACCCAGGGATTGAACCCGGGTCTCCTGCATTGCAGACAGATTCTTTATCATCTGAGCCACAAGTGAAATGTTAAAAAAAATAAAACCCCAAATTCATTGAATCAAGAAGAGGAAAGTATGATTGAAGACTTGCTTAGAAGAAAAATATCTATGAGTCCAATTCACCCTAAACTAAAATAATGTAGTGTCAGTTAAAATTAGGTCATGAAAAAAAAAAAAAAGGAAAAAGCTACGAAACTAAATGAATAAAGCTTAGAAACCAGCAATCAAACCTTCCATTTTTATTTTTGTGTTTTAAACATTTATTCGAATTCTTTCTAGGTCACTATTTTTGGTAGTGAAGTGAGGGCAATTAGAGTCACAAAGATAATGGGATAGAAGATGGATCCTATGGAGAAAGGCCAAAGGAACTGATGTGATTAAAACTAGAGAATACAGATGAGTTACCTTCATTTGCTTTGACCATATTCAAGGATATTAAAAATTTATCTGAACAAGTTTCTGACACCTTCTTTATATTCACAGAGAAAGAATTAGGTGGACATTGGTTTAATTCAAAGGATGAGAGATTTTCTTTCTGTAAGAAAGAACATTTGGACAATAATGTTAATAAAAAGCAGGAAATTTTGTAAACTGAGGAAAACCTGACATGTCCTGGATGCAGAAACTAAAGGAAGGGACTGGATCAGAACATATTTTTATATCCCTTTAGGCTGACTGATTTTATTAATTGGGCATAATGAGTATCTCTCTCTGTGTGTTTTCTTCCAAAAATTTTAAGTGGATTCTAAGTGTTGTCCACTTCTACTTCCATATAGATCAAGATATTTATTATTTTTTGTTTGTTTGTTTGTTTCTTTCACTGACTAATTTTTTTTTATTAGTTTTGCCATACAATGACATGATATCGCCATGGGTCTACATATGCTCCCCCTCCAGAACCCCCCTCCCTCCTCCCTCCCTCCTCCCTCCCCCCGGAAATCTTGATGCACCAGCCCCGAGCATCAATCCTGGGCTGGTGATTACATGTTTCAATGCCACTCTCCCATATCATCCCACCCTTACCCTCATCCACAGAGTCCACGAGTCTGTTCTATACATCTGCATTCCTTTTGCTGTCTCGCATGCTGGGTTCTCATTACCGTCTTTCTAAATTCCATATACCCTAATTAAAATTAAAAGCTTCTATACAACACAGGAAACTATAAGCAAGGTGAAAAGGCAGCCTTCAGAATGGGAGAAAATAATAGCCAGTGAAGCAACGGACAAACAATTAATCTCAAAAATATACAAGCAACTCCTGCAGCTCCATTCTAGAAAAATAAATGACCCAATCAAAAAGTGGGCCAAAGAATTTAACAGACATTTCTCCAAAGAAGACATACAAATGGCTAACAAACACATGAAAAGATGCTCAACATCACTCATTATCAGAGAAATGCAAATCAAAACCACAATGAGGTATCACTTTACACCAGTCAGAATGGCTGTAATCCAAAAATCTACAAGCAATAAATGCTGGAGAGGATGTGGAGAAAAGGGAACCCTCTTACACTGTTGGTGGGAATGCAAGCTAGTACAGCCACTATGGAAAACAGTGTGGAGGTTCCTTAAAAAACTGCAAATAGACCTGCCATATGACCCGGCAATCCCACTGCTGGGCATATACACCGAGGAAACCAGAATTGAAAGAGCCACGTGTACTCCAATGTTTATCGCTGCATTGTTTACAATAGCCAGGACATGGAAGCAACCTAGATGCCCATCAACTGACGAATG
>ML661889.1:6038061-6064887 GCA_007570785.1 Antilocapra americana | reverse complement strand
AGAGCCACGTGCACCCCAATGTTCATCGCTGCATTGTTTACAATAGCCAGGACATGGAAGCAACCTAGATGCCCATCAACTGACGAATGGATAAGAAAGCTGTGGTATATATACACAATGGAATATTACTCAGCATTAAAAAAAAACTCATTTGAAGCAATTCTACTCAGATGGACGAAACTGGAGCCCATTATCCAG
This sequence comes from Antilocapra americana, assembly GCA_007570785.1. Lineage (NCBI taxonomy): Eukaryota > Metazoa > Chordata > Mammalia > Artiodactyla > Antilocapridae > Antilocapra > Antilocapra americana. Next base: position 6,064,689 of record ML661889.1, on the reverse strand, counting down.
AGTGAAGTAAGCCAGAAGGAAAAACAACAATACAGTATATTAACGCATATATATAGATCAAGATATTTAAATGATGATTATATCAAATGCTGTAGAATCTGGATTTGTCACGTATCATAATCACTTAAGTGCATGTGTGCTAAGTCACTGAGTCGTGTCCAACTCTTGTGACTCCATGGAACTGTAGCCCACCAGGCTCCTCTGTGCATAAGATTTCCCAGGCAAGAATACTGGAGTGGGGTGCCATTTGCTTCTCCAGACGATCTTCCTGACCCAAGGATCAAACCTACATCTCCTGCATTGGTAGGCGGATTCTTTACCACTGAACCACCTGGGAAGCCCTAATTATTTAAGTCTAAATAAATAATTCGTGTCATTATAGTTCTTGAAAGTAATAGTTAGACCAAAACTAGAGAATTCAAAGTGGTATATCTTCTAAAGACAATGGTCATGGGAGGTCCGGCATATCTTAAAGTGACCAAGTGCCCAGAACCTAGCATCTCCTGCTAGAAGTCATTCAGAGACTAAACTATAACTCAAAGACATTAGATGAATAGTCAAGAAATTTGAAGCCTTGAAAACAGGAGCTGCATAAGTTTCCAGGTATGTCGACATTTGCTGTTTGCATTATTTTGTCTTCTTTGCTCTTGAAGGAATTTTAAAGTAGATGCAGTTTGTCTTTGATCCCATTTCTCCTTTTCCTAGCTGTCATTTCTGTCTCCTGCTGAGCTCATCTGCTCTTTCCCTGCCTTATGCAGCAACCTATTCAAGCCAATCCTTCTTGAATGATGAATTAGTATTAAAACGGATTGCTAACTTCTTCATTGTCGATACTCTCATGTCTCTCATACATAAGATCTCAGCTAAGGAAAGTTATCTGGTAACTTATTTGTTTTGTCTGTAATAGCTTAATGAAGCACTCTCCTCTTAGCAATGTAATTAAAACTAGGGAATTCAGTATGTTATCCTAAAAGAAAGCAGTTCTTAAATTAGGTTTCTAGTAGAAAGCAATCTGGGGTACTGGGGCTTTTATAAAATCATGCATTTGAACAACTTCCCATTTTACCATTTCTTCCTTTTTATTGTAATTTTCCATCTAACTGACCACCTCTTGGTCTCCTGCTGCATTCAACAGATCAATTTTTCTTTTTCTCATCTTTCTTTTATTTTACTTCTGATTTATTAAAAGCATTAAACTTCTTTTTTAAAAAAAAGTCCTTCCTGTCCTCTGGCTAGACTCTGTCTTGGTATAAACTTCACAGAGAATCTCTAATTTTTCTTTTTTTTCTGAATGACCCAACAAATCATCTTCTAACTTTCTAACTCTATTTCTTATAAGTTCATTAATAGTCAAATTTATCACCATTTCTTTTGCTATTCTCCTTTGTATTTTTTGCTATTCAAATTTGAATTTGGACGAAGTACTACTTTATTTTCACTTCCTAGTGTATTCTCATTGTTACCCCTACCTCATGGAAGTCTTAAAATACTTTTATTTAGGAGCATTTTTTTCCCTTAGTGGTCAGAAGGAATTATTTTTGCATTACTTTTCTTCGCATTTTATAGATAAATTTTGATTAGTTAGTTCATATTGTGGAGATTTGTTTAGAAGTCATAAAATGGTTTATGCAGCTCTTAAAGTTGCTCTGATAACTTTATGGTCCCATTTTATATCTATTCATTTTCTTACTTCATTATTTTATTTCACGTAATTGATATCTATTCTTTTATCTATATTTTATTCTAATAACAGAGTACAAAGTACTTATAGATGCTACATAAATTGTATTTGTTAAATGAATGAGTGAATAAGCCACGAAATCCAGCCAGCATCATTTTTGAGTTGCTTTTCAATCAGTACAAAGGATTATAATACATCAATCCTATCTCAAGTCTTATAATATATTCAGAGAGAGAAAATTCATGCATATTTATTAGAAAACTGCTGAAAATTAGTGTGATAGAAATTATAGATGTGAAGATTCAGATAAAGGAGATAAAGGAAGCAGTCAGAAAACTCAAGAGAAACTTCCTGAAATGTGGAAATTAAGCTAAAAGCAGATTGAGTGTTTGATAATCCCAGGTATTTAATGACATAACATTTCTTCAAATGTTCTATCCTTTCTAGAGAATAAAAATCTGTATGTAACAGACCAAAATTGCATTTCCTGTCATGTATATGAACTCCTCAAAGGCAGGAATTCTTGTCAATGCTATATCCCCAGTGACTGGAATAGTGCCTGACATTCTGAGCAGTCAAAAATAGTTATTGATTGAATGAACAAAATCATTCAGAAGTCAATCATACACCTACTTTTCCAAGAACATATTGGTTGAGTGATCATCATACATCCCCTATCATTGTTGGAAATTAGTTATTGAGGCTCAGTCCTGGATATAGTTGGAATCAAAAATAACTTACATGTAGTTTCAGGGGAAAAGTCAGGATGCACAATTTGTACCTCCTCCTTCAATATCTCAATATTTAGGGGGAAAAGGTTTTCCTTTTTCTTCTAAATTATTTGTTCCCATTTAAGAAAGTTGTGGTATACAGAATATTGTAATGGTCCCCAAAGATGTCCAAGTATTAGTCCCTGGACTTGTGAAATGTTACCTTACCTGGAGGAAAAGACTTCACATCACAGTCAGGGAGGAGATGTGATGACAGAAGCAGAGTTTGGAGTGATGTACTTGGAAGAGGGAAGAAGAAGCCATGAACCAAAGAATGCAGACAATCATGGAAAAGGCAAGGAAATTGTTTCTCTCCTAGATCCTTCAGAAAGAATGCAACTCAGTCAACACCTTAATTTTTAGCTTGGAAGACCCATCTCAATTCTCTCATCTCCAGGACTGTTATATAATACATTCGTGTTTTTCAGCCACTAAGTTCCCAGTAATTTGTTACAGAAGACATAGGAAGCTATTAAAATGCAATGGATTTTCAACCAGAGTCAGAGATTCTTGACCCAGGAATAAACTCTCCCACCAGTCACATTTATGATAATAAACAAGTAACTTCCTATATATTATTCTGTATAAATTGTTTCACTGATAAAACAGATGTTGTACTAAATCAGGAACACCTCATTAAATAGTGGAACTCTGATAGTCTATCTCTGGCAGTTCTTGCTTCTGAAGTATTGTAGTTTTTGTCTTTACTTCCCCATGCTGGGATGTGGTTCATATTCTTTTATTCTTTTTCTGGAATTTAAAACTCACTTATCCCCCTCTCTCAATAAAGACACAGACACTGCCTGACTCTTCACCCAGTATTTTATTTCTGTCACTCTTTAACCATTCCAAATGCGTTTTGAAAAAGAAATGTGACTGTCTTTATGTGGCAGAGTTATCTTTGAGGATACAATGAGTGTGCATCATTTATAAGGTAAAATGTTTTTTCCATTTTGAGATGTATCAAAGGCCTTTATTGACTATTTTAAATCAAGAATTGATATCTTATATTAGAAGTTTAGAACCAACATGTTCATTCCCTATTCTCAGTTTGTCCATCCTGACCCTTTTCTCCTTTTGTAATCATAAAAGTTTGTTTTCTGTATTTTTGAGGCTGTTTCTGTTTTGTAAATCAGTTCATTTTTATCATTTCTTAGATTCCATATGTAAGTGATGTCATATATTTCTCTTTCTCTCTATAACCTACTTCACTTAGTACAGTAATCTCTAGCTTCATCTATGTTGTGGGAAATGGCCTTATATTTCATTCTTTTTTATGACTATTATTCCATTGTACATATGTACCACATCTCCATGTTTTCTTTGTCCATTCATCTGTCGATGGACATTTAGGTTGTTCCATGTCTTGGCTATTGTGACTAGTGCTAAAATGAAAGTTGGGATGCATGTATCTTTTCAAGTTAGAGCTTTCTTTGGATATATGCCCACGAGTGGAATTACTGGATCACATGGTAACTCTATTTGTTTTTAAGGAAACTTCATACCATTCTCCATAGTGCCTGTGCCAATTACATTGTCACCAACAGTGAAGAAGTGTTCCCTTTTATCCACACTTTCTCCAGCATTTATCATTTGTAGGCTTTTGACGATGGCCATTTTTGGTATGCTTCCTTGATTCAACAAGTGTGAAGAACTCATTAAGTACCTGGTTGTGTTAGTCATTATTGGTGATTGTTATGGAGTTGAGGACTACTCAGATGAACCAGACATTATTCCTGTACCCAAGGACTATGTTTTGATAAAGAGATGAAAATTTATACAATCATGAGACAGTGAAATAAATGCTAATGGTGCAGAGGGAGTATAGAGACTTGGGCAATTTGGAAGATTTCACAAATAAGGGAGTATTTGAGCTGAGATATTTGTAATTGGATTTTGTGACTTGAAGAATAAAATGAAATTTTGAAAAAGAAAGAAAGAGGCCTAGGTCCTTCTAATCAAGCCTTCTCTCCAAAATAGGAAAGTTCTGAAGGTTCATCATGGCTCAGATGGTAAAGGGTTTGCCTGCGATGCAGGAGACCTGAGTTCAATCCCTGGGTTGGGAAGATCCCCTGGAAGAGGGCATGGCAACCCACTCCAGTATTCTTGCCTGGAGAATCCCCATGGACAGAGAAGCCTGGTGGGCTACAATCCATGGGTCACAAAGAGTTGGACACGACTGAGCAACTAAGCCCACACTGGTCTAATTGAGTGATATGATTGACAGAACAGAGACTGAGAAAACTGTATGCTGTACATGAGGAATTTTTAGGTGGCTCTTATGAATTGGGCTTCCCTTGTGGCTCAGCTGGTAAAGAATTCGTCTCCAATGCAGGAGACCTGGATTCGATCCCTGGGTTGGGAAGATCCCCTGGAGAAGAGAAAGGCTACCCATACCAGTATTCTGGCCTAGAGAATTCCATGGACTGTATACAGTCAGACATGACTGAGTGACTTTCACTTTCACTTTCTTATGAATGGCTGAAATCATATTCATTCATAAGAAATCATGATCAAAAGAGTTTGAAGATGACGTGTATGTTATTGAAGTAGAACACACCAGGCAACAGGAAATAGGAAATATCCATGTAACACTAGGAGAAAGCAAAAGGGGGAAAGGTCCAGAGGAAGAATAATTTAGTAGTAGTAGTTTTGAGATTCATAATGCCATATGGGAATCATAGTATTCCTCTAAGCAGAAGTCAGGTGGGCATGTAGTGAGGACTGGTTGTGTGAGATGTTAACATGATAGTTTTCTCATGGACTGGAGGCTTTCTTTCTCAAATACTAATATTGTCTAGGCAATGCTTGTTCATTTTCCTTCTTCCTTTAGGTAAAGTGAAAAGTGATCCTGGTGTCTGAGGCAATGGATGTAATGAATCAATCCATAGTATCAGAGTTCATATTCCTGGGATTCACCACTTCATGGGAGATCCAGCTCTTCCTTTTTGTCTTCGCCTTTTTGTTCTACTCTGCAAGCATGATGGGAAACCTTGTTGTTGTGTTCACCGTAGCCTTGGATTCTCATCTGCACTCCCCCATGTATTTCCTCTTGGCTAACCTTTCAGTCATTGACATGGTATTTTGCTCAATCATAGTCCCTAAAATGATTTGTGATATTTTCAAGAAGCATAAATCCATCTCCTTTTGTGGATGTATTACCCAGATCTTCTTTAGCCATGCTGCTGGGGGCACTGAGATGGTGCTGCTCATCACCATGGCCTATGACAGATACGTGGCCATATGTAAGCCTCTCCACTACCTGACCATCATGAGTCCAAGAATGTGTCTACACTTTTTAGTCACTTCCTGGACCATTGGCCTTATACATTCATTGGTTCAACTGGTTTTTGTAGTAGATTTACCTTTTTGCGGTCCTAATGTGTTAGATAGTTTTTACTGTGACCTTCCTCGGCTCCTCAGACTTGCCTGCACAAACACCCAAGAACTGGAGTTCATGGTAACTGTCAATAGTGGGCTCATTTCTGTGGGCTCCTTTGTCTTGCTGGTCATTTCCTACATCTTCATTCTGTTCACTGTTTGGAAACATGCTGTTCGTGGGTTATCCAAGGCCCTTTCCACTTTGTCAGCTCATATTACTGTGGTGGTTTTGTTCTTTGGGCCACTAATGTTTTTCTACACCTGGCCTTCTCCCACATCACACTTAGATAAATATCTTGCTATTTTTGATGCATTTATCACTCCTTTTCTGAATCCAATCATCTATACATTCAAGAACAAGGAGATGAATGTGGCAATGAGGAGACTGTGCAGTCGTTTTGTGCATTATAAAAATATCTCCTGATTGAATTGCTATGAAGATATGGAACCATAGATTCTCTCTCAAGTTGGTTTCAGAAAAGACATTATGCAATTTCAGAGAAATATTAAAAACTTAGGCAGTGTTGTATGCCTAGAAATATATTGTTTATTAAATTATGATATCTATGTCACCATTAAATTATAAATCATGTCATTCTTTGATATTCTGTACATCAAAATGTTAAAAAGAAAATCATATGTCCTTGATAATTTACCTGGTCTTAAGAGAGTACCATGTAAATGAGCAAATAATATTTTACCTTTTCCTTTTATTGACCAATTATTATATTGATAGACAAACTGGGATTTTTTATTTTCTTTCTCTACTTACTACCAATCTTGATTTTAATTATCTTTGTTCCTATTCTGCTTCTTATTTCCCCAGTTTTTTACATATTTTTGAATCTTTATCAAGTTTGTCTATCTAGAAGTCTGAGAAATTATTAATCCTATGTTGAAATTATAGAATTGAAAGCTAGGATAGATTACCAACAGTGTTAGTTCTCATTCCCACAGTTGCACATGCTAAACCCAGGAATTGAGAGGTGGCTACAGTTTTCCAAAGAGCCCACAGCTAAAAGTCACCAGAGAGAAACAGGTACCAGAAACCATGCCTCCAATTGCCAGATCACTGACCTTTCACTTTCTTTTTTTTTTTTTAATTATTTAATGAATTTATTTTTATTTTTGGATGTGTTGGGTTTTCAATGCTGTGCTCAGGCTTTCTCTAGTCGTGGTGATCGGGGCCTACTTTCCAGCTGTGGTGCTCGGACTTATTGCCACGTCTTCTCTTCTGGAGCCTGGGCGCTAGGTGCGAGGCTCTGTAGTTGCAGCACATGGGTGTAGTTGCCCCATGGCATGTGGAACCTTCCCAGACCAGGGACCGAACCGGTATCCCCTGCATTGCAAGGCAAATTCTTAACCACTGGACCACCAGGGAAGCCCTGACCTTTCACTTTCAAATCAATTTTGTATTTGATTTTCTGTTCACATTCAACTCTTCCAGCTTTCTCCTGTAGTTCTGTTTGAAGGGAGAGCTTTACATCTCTCATTTGTACCTCTTCTCCCTACAAAATTGTCATTAGCGTTTAGTACTTCTTTACCAGTTGTAAAACTTTTCCCTGTTTCTACTATTACCATAACAAAGCTAGATTCTACCAAAGCCAAATTTTAAACCATAGCTTTAATTATGAAAAACATTTAAAATTCATTATTAAACAGTATTCTTTTGTCTTCGCTGGTGTTCAGAGAGACCTTTGATTAAATTATATTTCATAGGCTTGAAATCCCCCCAAATACTTAACAGTTAATATTGCTCTCTCTATTGTGGGAAATAAATGTGATTGGTGAATTGTGTACTCTGCTTGAGTAAGTCACACTAAGTTAACTGTGTCTCTCCCAGAAAGATAAATATTTCAGCAAATAGAAAAAGAGATATTTATAAAATCTGTGTGAAGTTTCTCTTTTATAAGAAATTGTGCAGTTTATTATTTAATGTGTTTGCTAAAGAATAGAAAGAAATCTATTAGTTGAATTTTCTTTTATGATGCAATGGAGTTGATTTGTCATCATTTGTGTCCTCGGGGAGGTAATAACTGATGCCACTCATATAGTGCTTTTTACAATTTCAGCATTGTTCATAAGTGTTACTGAGTGTATATTCTCATTATCTCATTTAACTGAGGAAGCGTCTGAGAAACAAATATGTTCAGTATCCTCAAGGTCTATTAAGCAATAAGCCTGGACACAAAGTCTTACAAAAACTGTTTTTTAATTTTCCTTGGGTCATAGTTGATTTACAATGTTGTGTTAGTTTCAGGTGTACAGCAGAGTGAATCTGTTATACATATAAATATGCTCAGCCTTTTTCTGATTCTTTTCCCCCATAGGCCATTACAGAGTAATGTAGTACATTAAGTAGAGTTCCCTGTGCTACACAGTAGGTTTTTATTAGTTACCTATTTTATATATAGCAGTTTGTATCTGCTGATCTCAAACTTCTAATTTATCCCTCCTAACCCTTTCCTCCTTTGTTAACTATAAACTTGTTTTCTATGTCTATTTCTATTTTGTAGATAAGTTCATTTGTATCATTTTTTAGAGTCCACATATAAGCAATATTATATAATATTTGTCTTTCCCTGTCTGACTTACTTTACTAGGTATGACAATTTCTAGGTCCACAAATGTTGCTGCAAATGACATTCATTATTTCACTCTTTTTATGGTAAAGTAATATTCCATTGTGTGTGTGTGTTTATATATATATATATATATATATATATACCATATCTTCTTTATCCATTCCTCTGTTGATGGAGATTTATGTTGCTTCCAAGTTTTGGCTATTGTTAATAGTGCTCCTATGAACATTGGGGGTTATGTATTCTTTTGAAACATGTTTTTCTCTGGAGATATGCCCAGCAGTGGAATTACTGGATTGTATGGTAGATATATTTTTAGTTTTCTAAGAAACCACCACTCTGCATAGTGGTTTTGCCAGTTTACATTCCCACTGATGGAGTAGGAAGGCTCTCTTTTTTCATAGCTTCTCTAGCATTTATTGTTCATAGATTTTTTTGATGATAACCATTCTGACCTGTGTGAGATGATACTTCATTGTAGTTTTCTTATTTCTCAAATAATTAATGATGTTGGCATCCTTTCATGTGCTTTTCAACCATCTATATGTCTCTTTTGAAGAAACATCTGCTTAGATTTTCTTCCCTTTTTTTGATTGGGTTGCTTCCTTTTTTATATTGTGCTACATGAGCTATTTGTATATTTTGAATATTAATCCCTTATTGGCTTCTTCACTTGAAAATATTTTCCCCCATTCTGATGGTTATCTTTTTGTTTTGTTTATGCTTTTCTTTGCTGTGCAAAAGCTGACCCTTTGCTACCTTATGGGCTATATCCTTCCAGGCTCCTATGTCCATGGGATTTCCCAGGCAATAATACTGGAGTGGATAGCCATTCCCTTCTCCAGGGGATTTCCCCAACCCAGGGGTTGAACATGAGTCTCGTGCATTGCAGGCAGATTCTTTACCATCTGAGTCACCAAGGAAGCCCTAAGTTTAATTAGGTCCCATTTATTTTTGTTTATATTTTCATTACTGTAGGAGGTGGATTGAAAAATATCTTGCTCCAATGTATGTCAGAGACTATTTGGCCTATGTTTTCCTCTAAGAGCTTATAGAGTCCATTCACACATTTCATGACTGCAGCCATAAAATTAAAAGATGCTTGCTCCTTGGAAGAAAAGCTGTGACAAACCTAGACAGAATATTAAAAAGTAGAGACATTACTTTACTGACAAAAGTCTGTATAGGCAAAGCTATGGTTTTTCTAGTTGTCACGTATAGGTGTGAGAGCTGGACTATAAAGAAAGCTGAGCACCAAAGAATTGATACTTTTAAACTGCAGTGTTAGAGAAGATTCTTGAGAGTCCCTTGGACTGCATGGAGATCCAACCAGTCTATCCTAAAGGAAATCAATCCTGAATATTCATTGGACGGATTGATGTTGAAGCTGAAGCTCCAATACTTTAGCCACCTGATGTGAAGAACTAACTCATTGGAAAAGACCCTGATGCTGGGCAAGATTGAAGGCAGGAGGAGAAGGGGACAACAGAGGATAAGATGGTTGGATGGCATCACCAACTGTATGCATATGAGTTTGAGTAAGCTCCAGGAGTTGGTGATGGACAGGGAAGCCTGGCATGCTGCAGTCCATGGGGTCACAAAGAGTCGATAATGGCTGAGCAGTTAAACTGACTTATTCTCACATTTAGATCTTTGATCCATTTTGAGTTCATTTTTGTGAACGGTGTTAGGGTGTGTTAAGTCTTTCAGTTTTGATCCAAGATCTGTTGTCTTAACTCCTGCACTGTAATGGATCTCTGGTAATAAAAGATATCAGAATGGCTCCTTTACTTGAAAATAATGACTTTTTTGTGGATCTTCCTCTTGCTACTCCATCACCCTCAAAACCCTATATATTTGTGAGACTATTAAATTTCAAATTATTTATTGTGTATGTAAAGCCAGTCAGGTATCTTCTCTAGGTACTTACTTCTATCAAAGTTGAAATATCAAATTGTTCCTGAAATACCATAGAGGAAGGAGTCTGTCTAAAGGCTCAAGAAGATATTTGAATGGATCTATTATGTTTAATATAGTAAGATATGCCTTACCCTATCCTTCTGGTAGGAGCTGAGGGAAATGGCATTATCAGATCAGCTTTAATAAAAATTTCAGGAACAAGGACTATGCAACTTCTCAGTAAAGTCTACATTGCAATGATTCTCCCAGTACTCTCCTCAAAGGTATCAGGCATCATTTACTTAGTCACATACCAGGAAAAAAATAGTAGCATAACATTGTGGGGACTGTCAGACACAGTTTTTGACATTTGTACCTGGATGCCTGAAGGGTTATTGTAGCTCTTTTGTATAAGTGGAGGCATATGGGAATTAGGTATACCCAGGGTCCTGGTCTAGATCTGGTGCATAGTGGGCCCACCAAATGACAACCCATAATGATCGTTACACCATTTCCTGAATGGATAATCTATTTGGATATACATGGTAATTGGTACAACTCCTACACTGTTTCTTTGCCCTGTGAGTCACAGCTATAGCAGAAGGGAAGATATTGAAACTGCCCCATTCACAGCCTAAATAATATTTTAAAAATTATATTATTTTCTGTAAGGATAATGATGGCAAAAAGATATCCAAAATATATAGAAATGGTGATGACTCGATATTGCCTCAATGGACATGGGTTTGGGTAGACGCCTGGAGTTGGTGATGGACAAGGAGGCCTGGTGTGCTGCAGTTCATGGGATCTCAAAGAGTCGGACATGACTGAGCAACTGAACTGAACCGAACACAGTCAAAGGCTTTAGCATAGTCAATGAAGCAGAAGTAGATGTTTTTCTGTAATTCCTTTCCTTTCTCCATAATCTACCAAATGTTGGAAATTTGATCTCTTATTTCTCTGCCTTTCTGACAAATATAATTATATGTATTGAAGCCCATTGTACTCTTTAAATACATGCAATTATATTTGTCAATTCTTCCTCCAAGATGGAAAAAATTGTTTAAGAGTTCAGTGATCTGTAGAATGTCAGGACAGCCTCCTTTTTTAATCAGAGAAAGTTTTATTGAAAGATTATACAAGGAGATGAGCTGTCTCACACTCTGAAAAGCCTCAAGTTCCCTGAAGGGTTTCAGCAAAGCATACTTAAAGGGAAGGTGCAGGGGTTGCAAGGTATGTGACCAACTTGTGCATATTTAATAAAATCACTTTGTTGCACACTAGAAACTAATATAACATTGTAAATCAACTATACTTAAATTAAAAAATAAAAAACTTTTCTAGATCTGTACACTTCTCAAAGATGACAACCTTTCATATCTTCCAATATATGGGTTAGAGTGATATTCATGATACAGAATGTTTCCTCTAGAAACAAGAGTAATATACCAGGCACTGTGTGTCTTTAGTAGTGATCAGTTCAGTTCAGTTCAGTCACTCAGTTGTGTCCAACTCTTTGCGACCCATAAACCGCAGCACGGCAGGCCTCCCTGTCCATAACCAACTCCCGGAGTTCACCCAAACTCATGTCCATTGAGTCGGGGATGCGACCCAACCATCTCATCCTCTGTCATCCACTTCTCCTCCTGCCCCCAATCCTTCCCAGCATCAGGTCTTTTCAGATGAGTCAGCTCTTCGTATCAGCTGGCTAAAGTACTGGAGTTTCAGCTTCAACATCAGTCCTTCCAATGAACATCCAAGACTGATCTCCTTTAGTATGAACTGGTTGGATCTCCTTGCAGTCCAAGGGACTCTCAAGAATCTTCTCCAACACCACAGTTCAAAAGCATCAATTCTTCAGCACTCAGCCTTCTTTATAGTCCAACTCTCACATCCATACATAATGACTGGAAAAACCATAGCCTTGACTAGATGGACCTTTGATGACAAAGTAATGTCTCTGCTTTTTAATATGCTGTCTAGGTTGGTCATAACGTTCCTTCCAAGGAGTAAGCGTCTTTTGATTTCATGGCTGCAATCACCATCTGCAGTGGTTTAGGAGCCCAAAAAATAAAGTCAGCCACTGTTTCCACTGTTTCCCCATCTATTTCCCATGAAGTGATGGGACCAGATGCCATGATCTTAGTTTTCTGAATGTTGAGTTTAAGCCAACTTAGTAGTGATAGAAGGTGCAAAATGTGATAAAAAAAATTTTTTCCTTTTTCCCTCCAAAAGTATATCCTCTCCAAAGTGAAGAAAAATTTTCTATTTATTTATTCTAATTTTTTCACTACATCTCTGTCTTTGAACATTGGAAGCTCCCTATAACCAATTAGCAATGGAGAAAACACAGCCTGCTTATGAATAGTTATGCATGTCATGATGGGCATCGACTGTAAGTAAATGGCCATTGCATTAAATTCTACTTAGAGATTGCCTTGAAGGAGTGTGGTGAAGGGAAAACTTTCTAATGGAAAGAAACTCAGGGAATACCTTTAGTTGCAGACTTCTTTTGGAAGGAAATGTAGCTCATGGTACATATATTACTAATTGTGGGCAGGCCTAATGGTTTGCTTATTTATTCAGGTTCTAAGAAAGAAAAGCCATAAAATTATTGGCATCTGTGTAGAAGAGGTGTGTAGCCAGATTTCTCAGAAAAGCACAGAGAATTACAGCATTTATTCTCATGTAAGAGCCGTTTAGAGGTTATTCACTAAACAGGAATAAAATGACCTACCCCTGTGGATGTCTGTTAAACCTCTTTCCTCAGCTATTTTAGAACTGTATAATTGGCACTAGACGTGGTCATAGCAGCTAGTTGATATCTCTACATAAAATCAGCAACATGCATTTCCCCTCATTGGGCTGGTCTGTCTACCATAACTGCCACTTGCCCGAGCTACAAAACAAAAGTAAGTGTCAGCACCTGGCATAGTGTGATATCTCACTTGACTATTAGAGGGCCATCTGCCTTATGGCAGGTTAAATGAAGCTCAAAACCCTTCTTTTATGGAAGGAAGAGATGCTCATCTCTATAGGGATATAAATCTCTTTCTTTATCTCTCTGTCTCTAATCTCACTTCATAGGGAGAAATATTATTTATATATTTATGCATCTTGTATATACACATCTAAAGATATGCATTTAATATAAAGTATTATACATATTATTTAATATAACTACCTATAAATTATTCATTATAAATATATAACATACAAATTATATATATATATAACTATATATAAACATAAACCTAGCATGCTGCAGACCATGGAGTCATAAAGAGTCAGACACAACTTAGTGACTGAACAAAAGCAACAAATATGTGTCATAATGTATATTATATTTGGGGGCTTCCCTGGTAGCTCAGCTGGTAAAGAATCCACTTCCAAAGTAGGCAACCCAGTTCGATTCCTGAGTCAGGAAGATCCCCTGGAGAAGGGATAGGCTGCTCACTCTAGTATTCTTAGGCTTCCCTGGTGGCTCAGACAGTAAAGAATCCACCTGCAGTGCAGGAGACCTGAGTTCCATCCCTGAGTTGGGAAGATCCCCTGGAGTGGCAACCCACTCCAGTATTCTTGCCTGGAGAATCTCCATGGACAGAGGAGTCTGGTGGGCTATAGTCCACGGGGTCGCAAAGAGTCGGACACGACTGAGTGACTAAGCACAGCACAGCGTACTACATTTATGTAGTATAAATTGTCTTTCCCTTCCACACGGCTGCTGCAGTAGTACCATTTGATTCATAGAATACCTTTAGTGCTTTACCTGTTGCTATAATGTCACATACAATATTTCATCTGGACTTACTTTTATAGGAAGTGAAGTGTTATCATGGGCTTCCACCATAGCATTCACTGGACTTACGCTCCCACATCCAGAAACAACTGGCTTGAAATATTAGTGTAATGGCCTAGAAAATGCTCAAATTTTGTACCAATTGGGGAATGAAAACCTTGCAAGTTTAGGGTACTATTTGATATGAACAAATCTTAAACCAGTGACTAATGTATAGTTTTATATCTATTTTAATACTGAAATGTATGAACCCAAAATAGAAAAAGTTACTCTAACAATAAGACCAAATAATTTACTGGGGAAATTTATGCTTCCTATTCTTTTGAACTTTGGTTTAGTAGGTTCTGAGACCCAAGTGTCTCAGGGAAGAATATTTCCAAAGGCAATTCTGCTGAGACCAGCCTTTAACCACTTTGGGCTAAAGTCACTGAACCTACAGACTGAAAAGGATCTACAGCTGACACTCGTGGTGACCGAGGCAAAAGTAAAAATGGAAATCCATGAGCTATATGTTGAAATATTTTAAAGTTAATGGAATCAAGGTAATAGAATATTGAATATATAAAATTTTACCCTTCAGTGTAATAGAATCGTGAGTATATAAATTCTATCCTTCAGTGTCAAGAAATATATATATGGCAACTGTTATGCATATCTAGAGCAAATCTTGTAAAGTTAGGCTTATAGACTTGCGGAAGTTTGAAAAGCAATCCCTGGGTTTTGGAGACTAGAACATGATCTGGTAGGATGCACTTAGGCTCTAGGTGGGCGTACTCTTTGGTTCCTTGGAATTGTCACACCATGATAAAAGGCCATGACTGGGAAGGGACCGATGACCAATTTAAGGTCTTCTAAGAATAGGGGCCAGGGCACAGGATTCTATCATTTGGGTCTAAGGACAGTACTGCATGTCAGGTTGACAGATCTCAATTACCAGGAGGAAATTTGGTTTCGATTCCACAACAGGAACTAGGAACTCAGGGAGTTTGTTGGCGTGCTTATTAGCGCCTCTTTGCACAGTAGTTCTTGTCAATGCAAAACAGTGACATCACATTAAACAAGGGATCGTCTCAAGACTGATAACCTATAGAAGTGAAGTTTAGTTTATCCCACTACATAGAATGTGCTGTTCAGCTAAGGTGCTGATGGAGATAAGAAGAAATGAGGGATATTGTTTTATCAGAACACGCCTCATAATCAGCCATGCAAGTGGAGATGTTTTTAATTTATTTTTTATTGAAATATAGTTGATTTATATTTCAGATGTACTGCAAAGTTTGGTTTTATATGTATATATTCTTCAGTATATATATATATACATATATATACACTTCAGATCCTTTTCATCATAGGTTATTATAAGATATTGAATATAGTTCCCTGTGCTCTACAATAGGTCCTTGCTATTTATTTTTTATTTTTTTAATCAAAATGTAGTTGATTTATAATGTTTCAGGTATATAGCAAGGTGATTCAGTTATACATATATATATATATAAATTCTTTTTTGGACTCTTTTTCATTATAAGGTATATAGTTCTTTGTGCTATATAGTACATCCTTGTATTTATCTGCTTTATACATAGTAGTGTGTAGCTGTTAACCCCAAATTCCAAATTTACCCCTCCTTCCCTTTCCCCTTTGGTAACCATAGGGGAGTCTATTTCTATTTTGTAAACATATTCATTTATATCATTTTTTTTAAATTCCACAAAAAAGTTATATCCTATGCTGTTTGTCTTTCTCTGACTTACTTCACCTATATCATAATCTCTAGATCCATCCATGTTGCGAAATGGCATTATTTCATTTTTTAAAGCTGTGTAATACTCCATCATATATATATGTATTAGTCTGTGTGTGTGTATATATATACATACATGTATATACACAATGTGTGTTTATATATACACATACACACCACATCTTCTTTATTCATTCATCTGTTGATGGACATTTAGGTTGATTCCATGTCTTGACTATTGTAAATAGTGCTGCTTTGAACATTGGGGTACATGTATCTTTTGAATTAGAGTTTTCTACAGATACTTGCCCAGGAATGAGATTGCCATTTCATATGATAACTCTGCATTTCATTTTCTAAATCACCTTCATACTGTTCTCCATAGTAGCTGCACCAATTCACATTCCCACCAACAGTACAGGAGGGTTCCCTTTTCTCCACACCCTCTCTAACATTCATTCTTTATAGACTTTTTGATAATGGCTATTCTGAAAAGCATGAAGTTTTGATTTGCTTTTACTAACAGTCAGCAATATTGAGCATCTTTTCGTGTGCACTGGCTATCTGTATGAATCTTTGGAGAAATATTTATTTAGGTCTTCTGCTCATTTTTTCATTTGGTTAATTTTCTTTATATTGAGCTGAATGAGTTGTTTGTTAATTTTGGAGCTTAGTCTTTTGTCAGTATCATCATTTGCAAGCATTTTCTCCCATTCTGTAGGATTTCTTTTCATTTTTTTGTTTGTTTGTTTTCCTTGGCTGTGCAAAAGTTTACAAGTTTGATTAGGTTCCATTTGTTTATTTTTGTTTTGCTCTCCATCTTGGAGACAGGTCCAAAGATATATTGCTATGATTTTTGTCAAAGAGTGTCCTGCCTATGTTTTCCTCTAGAATTTTTATAGTGTCCAGTCTTATGTTTAAGCCTTTAATCCATTTTGAGTTTATTTTCATATACAATATTAGAGAATGTTCTAATTTCATTCTTTTACATGTACCTGTCCAGTCTTCCCAGCACCATTTATTGAAGTAATTGTCTTTACTCCATTGTATATTTTTACCTCTTTTGTTATAGATTAATTTACCGTAAGTATATGGATTTATTTCTGGACTTTCTATCTTGTTCCATTGATCTAAGTGTATGTTTTTGTACCAAGACCATACATTTTTGCAGTGTAGTCTGAAGTCAGGGAGCATGATCCCTCCAACTCTGTTCTTCTTTCTCAAGATTGTTTTGGCTTTTCAGAATCACTTGTGTCTCCCTACAAATTTTAAAACTTTTCGTTCTAGTTCTGTGAAAAATGCCATTGATAATTTAATAAAGATAGCATTGAATCTATATTGCCTGGGGTAGTATGGTCATTTTAATAATGCTGATCCTTCCAATCCAAGAACACACTATATATTTGCATCTATTTTTGTCATCTTCAATTTCTTTCATCAGAGTATTATACTTTTCAGAGTACAAGGTTTTTGCCTCCTTAGGTAGGTTTATTCCTAGATATTTTATTCTTTTTGGTGAGATATAAATGGGATTGTTTGCTTAACTTCTCTTTCTGATATTTTGTTGTTCATGTAGGGAAAAGCAACATATTTCTGTGTATCCTTCAACTTTACCAGCTTCATTGATGAACTCTAGTAATTTTCTAGTGGTGCTTTTAGGATTTTCTGTATATAGTACCATGTCACCTGAAGACAGTGACAGTTTTACGTCTTCTTTTCCAAATTGGATTTCTTTTCTTTTCTTTCCTTCTCTGATTGCTGTGGCTAAAACTTCCAAAGCTATGGTAAAGAAAAGTAGGCATCCTTGTCTTCTTCCTAATCTTAGAGGGAATACTTTCAGTTTTTCACCATTGAGTATGATATTAGCTCTGAGTTTGTCATATATGGCCTTTATTATGTTAAGGTATGTTTCCTCTATATCCACTTTCTGGAGAGTTTTTTTTTATCATAAATGAATTTTAAACATTATTGAAAGCTTTTTTCTGCGTTTATTGAGATGATCATGAGTTTTTTCTTCTTTTTGTTAATGTGATTATCACATTGATTGATTTGTGGATATTAAAAATTCTTGCATCCCTGAGATAAATCCCACATGATCATAACATATGATCTTTTCAATATATTGTTGGATTCACTTAGCTAATATTTTGTTGAAGATCTTTGCATCTATGTTCGTCCATGTCCTGTGGTTTTCTTTTTTGTTATCATTGTCTGGTTTTGGTATCAGGGTAATGCTAGCCTTGTAGAATGAGTTTAATAGCATTCTTTTCTCTATTTTTTAAATAGTTTCTGAATGATAGGTGTTAACTCTTCTCTAAATGTTTAATAGAATTTACTTATGAAACCATCTGGTCCTGGACTTTTGTTTGTTGGGAGTTTTTAAATTACTGATTTAATTTCTGTACTGGTAATTGATCTGTTCATATTTTCTACTTCTTCCTGATTCAGCCTTGGGAGATAATACCTTTCTAAGAATTTGTACATTTCTTCTAGGTGTCCCTTTTGTTGGCATAAAGTTGTTTGTAGTAGCCTCTTATGATTGTGTTTCTGCGGTGTTGGTTGTAACTTGAGTGTACTATTTTTGGCCCCGGCAGGATCCTGATTGATACAAGTATACAAAATTGAAGACTGAAATTTTTGTCTTATTACCTAACAATCACACTGTCCTGAAGTACTTGTCAAAAAAGTTTGTTGTCAGTATTTTCAGATACATACATATAGGTACAGATGTAAATAGAGATAGACATAGAGAAAATTATTGCGCAACATCATACTATGTGTGCTATTTTGCTATCCACAGTTTCATTCAATAGTGTGTATGGTTTCCTTAACTATATAGAATTCTAACTTGTTTTTAGTGACTTCAGAGGATTTAACTGTATGGATGCATCATAATTTTTTAAATGTATCATCAGTTTGTATATGTTTCATTCACTTTTAAGCTTTATTCACTGAACTTCTGTGTAGCTAAATCTTTGTACACAGGTGCTTAGTCGTTCAGTCATGTCTGACTCTTTGCAACCCCAAGAACTGTAGCCCGCCAAGCTCCTCTGTCCATGGGGGTTCTCCAGGCAAAAATACTGGAGTGGTTTGCCATGCCCTCCTCCAGGAGATCTTCCCAACTCAGGAATCAAGTCCAGGTCTCCTGCATTGCAGCCGGATTCTTTACGGTCTGAACCACCAGGGTAGCCCATACACATCCATAGTTACTCAATATAAGAGTGAATAAAAATTAAGTCACATATATTCTTCTGCTATCTAAACTATAACAGAAAAATTAACATGATTAGAGTTAAATTTTGAGTTAATACTGTCTATTTTCAGAAATTATTTCTAATAGGTGATTACCAATATTTATAAAATTTTTAACAAAATAGCACAGAGATATTTTGTGCTATTATATACAAAATATTCCACTTTTGTTTCCTTCTTTCTCTCTAGTGTCTTATTATGAGTTTTTGATCCTTTGGTTGCTCTGGTCAAACCAACTAGTTCTCTAGGGGCAAAGTCCCATGATCCATGAGCTCCTCCTAAACTGTTTTTGCATTATCATTTGGTCACTGTTCTCTCAAGCTGTAAATAGCTTCCTTCTAATGTAATTCTCCTTATGGAAGAATTTTATACGGCGTTTTGTTTTGGAGAACATAGCAAAAATCTTAGACTCTTCTCTTTATACAGGTAAAATTGAAGTATGGAAATAAATTTGACAGTGCAAAGAGTGGCTTAATTTCAGGCATAATTTTTGTTCTCATAAGTGCCATAAATAAGAGTAATATCCTCAAGTTTATGAGTGTTATCCTAAGGCAAAGTAAATAGCATCCAGGATAAGAAATTGAATAATACAAAGAATAATTGTCCAAAAGTTTATTGACACACTGGAAAAGGCTAACTGACTGTGACTTTTAGTTAGTATCACATTGTTCTTAGGGTAATATGAAAGATATTAGAAAAGGTCACATGGGTTTGTAATATGTTGGATTCAGCATAGGTTGCAATCAATCACATTTACAATCAATGCCAATTAGCTCATTCATGCTGACTGAAAATGCTTCTCACCATCTGCCACATGATAAACAAGCAGTTAAAATTAATGATGCTTGAAAATATTTTTAAAAAGATAATTGTGTTTTTCTCTCCATTAGCTTTGCAAAAGAAATGTGTATAAACTGATGATCTTCTGTGGAAAAAAGGAAGCAATTTATTATGAACTCAGGTTTATAAGCTGGGAAAGGATCACATAAACATCTCAATAGAAGTAAAAGATACTGAGACCAAAAGATATAAAGCTGAATAAATAATTTCCAGTGTAATGGTACTTTAAAATACGATGTGGAAAAAAATTTTAAACACTTAAAATTCCCAAGAGCTTGAATTTGTTTTCCTGGTATCTTGGTTATAAATAGAATATTTTGTAAGCTTAAGTAGAATGAAGAAAGGTTTAGAGAAAGTTAAAAAATGAAATTTGGGGAATATAGGCGAAAGGGGGAAGTGAGAAAGAAGTCCTAGGAGGAAATTTTAAAAGGTAATGAATTTGCCGAACCTTGCAAACAGAAAGCTAAGGGATGACTAAATTTGTTGCATTTATGTTCATAAAGGTTATTTGAAAAGGAAACAGAATTATCTATATTTACCATAGTTATAGAAAGTAAAAGTAGAGATGATCTTAAATTAGAGGAGGCAGTGCCTTACTTGGTTGTAAAGAAGGTTTTGTAACAATTTGAAAAAAATTTGAACCAAGGAGACTGTTAAGCTCACAATATGTTTAAATTGAGGGAGAAATATATAATGATGATTTAGGTTAATATCTTGTTTAAATCAAACAGCTGTACACATATCCCTTTCAATTTGGTGACTACTGTTTGAAACTTCAGTTATTAATATGTCTGTTAATCTGTTTGGAGAATTAATCAATTCTCCATGGAACAACAAAAAAGGACTAATCACAACAGAAGGCAAGGCATTATGCCTTGGTTTTCGAATTATGGATATTTAATGAGTTTAAACGGAGAAAGCAATGGCACCCCAATCCAGTACTCTTGCCTGGAAAATCCCACGGACAGAGGAGCCTGGTAGGCTGCAGTCTATGGGGTGGCTAAGAGTCGGTCTCAACTGAGCAGCTTCACTTTCTCTTTTCACTTTCCTGCAATGGAGAAGGAAATGGCAACCCACTCCAGTGTTCTTGCCTGGAGATCCAGGGACAGGGGAGCCTGGTGGGCTGCCATCTATGGGGTCGCACAGAGTCGGACACGACTGAAGCGACTTAGTAGCAGCAAAGAGTTTAAAAACAGGGGCATCCCCAAGCTGAGTCCCTTCACTGTTCACCTGAAAGTACCACAGCATTGTTAATTAGCTAATACTCCAATACAAAATACAAAATTTACAGTTAAAAGAAATTCTCCCCAGAGCCTTAGTACTAAAAGACACCTATATAATTGTTTATAATTACAGAATTTCTGAAGAGTGGGTCCAGAAAGTACTTCAAATTATATCTCATAAACTACCTTTCACTTAATTTAAAGCAAGACTTTTCCTTCTTTTCTTTGTCATTATACACATGAAAAGTGAAAGCGAAGTCATTCAGTCGTGTCCGACTCTTTGCGAACCTATGGATTGTAGCCTGGCAGGCTCCTCCTCTGTCCATGGGATTGTCCAGGCAAGAATACTGGAGTGGGTTACCATTTTCTTCTCCGGGGGCTCTTTCTGACCCAGGGATCGAACTCAGGTCTCCCACATTGCTAGCAGACTCTTTACCCCCTGAGCTACCAGGGGATCCATTATATACATACTTTCTTAATTTTTTCACCCTTATTAGATTTTCCTTTTATTTCTTCTTTTTCCCTAAGTCTTATTTACTTTTACAGTTCCTTATTTTCTATTATTCTTGGTTGCTTAGGAGCTATGCACAGATTCTTTACCCATCTTCCTTAATTAAATAATTATATGTACCTAATTATATTAATATAGTGGTGTTGGAGAAGACTCTTGAGGGTCCCTTGGACTGCAAGGAGATCCAACCAGTCCTTCCTAAAGGAAATCAGTCCTGGATGTTCATTGAAAGGACTGATGCTGAAGCTGAAACTACAATATTTTGGCCACCTAATGTGAAGAGCTGACTCATTTGAAAAGACCCTGATGTTGGGAAAGATTGAAGGCAGGAGGAGAAGGGGATGACAGAGGATGAGATGGTTAGATGGCATCACCAACTCAATGGACATGAGTTTGGGTAAACTCTGGGAGTTGCTGATGGACAGGGAAGCCTGGCATGCTGAGGTTCATGGGGTAGCAAAGAGTCGGACACAACTGAGCAACTGAACTGAACTGAAATACATCCTCTTTGATCTTTCAAAAAATATTTAATTCCTGATATATTTACATCACTCTTTTATGTACCTGGTATCATTCTAAGCTGGGGATATGGGGATAACTACACAGGTATAGTCCTTTAACTTTCTGGGAGTCACAATCTAACTGGAAATGAGAACAAACAAAAAGAAAATCAGTGAACTACATTTGTAGTACTATAAAAAAATTCAGTGTTTCTTAGAAAGCAAATATATTTAATCTGCACAAAATGGTTTTTAGTTTGATTTCTAAAAGAATGCATGTGAATAAATGTGTCCAACTCTTTAACTGCAATCTGCCAGGCTTCTCTGTCCATGGAATTCTCCAGGCTAGAATTACTGGAGTGGGTAGCCACTCCCTTCTCCAGGGGATCTTCCCAACCCAGAGATCAAAGCCAGGTCTTTTGCATTGCATGCAGATTCTTTACCATCTGACCAACAGGGAAGCCCCACTAAAACAATATGAATATTATATTCTCCAATTATTATATAGAAGGAGATAATTATAACATGTAATGAAATATCTTTTAGATATGGAAATTTGATACTATCTGCTGGCCAATGCCATTTTATTTTCTTATTATTAATTTATGTTTTATATTAAGCACTATTATAGATGTGTGAAAGAAGAAAAAATAACATTTGATGAATATTTACCTATAGTAGGTACACATTGAACACACCATTGCAAAACTTTAATTATTTAATCATTATTCAAATGATTTTATATCCCAAATTTCTCTGAGGAATTAGTATTACTAATTGCAATGTCATGAATAAATGAAGGTTCAAGAACTTGCCCAAAATTACCTTGTAAGCAACTGAGGTACAGTTTAAATTTTGATTTACAGAATCCAAATAACATATTCCTTCCACTGTACTCTGTTGCTTCTGTAACTAAAATTAAAATTATAAGATAATGGGGAAAGTTCTTACATAGAGGTTTGAACAAGATATTTTTCACTACTGCATGATACCCTTCACAGTTTTAAGCTTCACAGACTGTGTGCTAAGTGCTTTAGGGCAGTACTTCTCAAATTATCTTTGGTGAAGAATCAGGTATTCTTCTTCAATCCTTCATGGACTGACACATTAATAAACACAACATTTTATACTTGTTTGCTCTCCTGTGAACTTCCTAGAGAATTTTCTAAACATTATCAATTTCTGCACCTAAGATGATGCAGACTGATAACAGTTTGTGGACCTGCACCTCTATATGGATCATTTTTCATTGTTTCAAGGAATCCAAACATTAATAAATCATAATCCCTGCCTTCCAGAAGCTTACAGCCTACAAGGTGAGTTAGACCAGTACTCAGTTTACTAAAATGCAAGAAATAGTAAAATAAATGCTTGTAGTATAAAACAAGACCTCACAAATATAGTTAAATTTTAATAGAACTTGAAGACAAATATCTTCCAGAGATGGGGAGTCAAAAGGAAGGCTCTGTCTACAAGAATAATGCTTGTAGTCTTAAAAGTTGATGGAAGAATTGAGAAATGATGAAGAGTATGTGTGATTGTAGCTAGCCTATATTAGTTTTGAACCAAAAGTCAAGAATTTCAAGTTGAATTCCTATTACCCATGTTGACTGATCTTGTATGTCATGAATAAAATCTTAGCATCTACCCTAGAAGGAAGCCAAGTGGTATTAAATTCAGAGAAAATTCAGTAGTTATGCTAGTAATTTAAATTCTAGTAATAATAAAATAAGACTTCATTGATGCAATCTATATTTAAGTAATATTGAAAATGAATGTGTTCCCAGAGGGAGGGACTAGGAAGGAGGAGAAACGTCTGTCTATTCGATGAAGGTTTATAAGGCTTCAAAGAGATTGCAATAGTGATTAGTTCTGTATGACTGGGCAGATGATAATAATTTTGAACCCAAAATTAAAAAGATTTGGGGTTGAATTCATATTACTCATGTTGATTTTCTTGTGTTTCATGAATAATACAGCATATAAACCCATGGAGGATGAAAAGGGTATTAAATGCAGAGATAAGTTGGTGGCAAGAATAGCTCCATATAACAGCCACCAATTTTACTGTGTAAATACATTTTAAAGGTCATGAGCATTTTAGATCAGTTTTCATGCTAATATGTAAATTGGCTTTCATAACTTTGACCTTCTTTAAATTCATCAACACAATTGTCATAATTTGCATTTTTTCCTATTGTCCTCCTTCAGACAACAATACTAACAAAGTCCATGGATGGAGCAAATAAGTCTGTGGTGTCAGAGTTTCTGTTCCTGGGACTCACCAACTCCTGGGAAATCCAGCTACTCCTCTTTGTGTTCTCCTCCACATTTTTCTTGGCAAGCATGATGGGAAACTCCCTCATTATACTCACTGTGACTTGTGACCCTCACTTACATTCCCCCATGTACTTTCTGTTGGCCAACCTCTCCTTCATTGACATGGGAGTTTCTTCTGTCACTTCTCCCAAGATGATTTATGATCTTTTCAGGAAACGTAAAGTCATCTCCTTTAGTGGCTGCATCACTCAGATCTTTTTTATCCACGTCATTGGTGGTGTGGAGGTGGTGCTGCTCATCGCCATGGCCTTTGACAGGTACGTTGCAATATGTAAGCCTCTGCATTATCTGACCATCATGAGCCCACGACTGTGCATCTCCTTTTTAGTGGCTGCCTGGATGGTCGGCCTTATCCACTCCACCGTTCAACTGGTTTTTGTGGTAAACTTACCCTTCTGTGGACCTAATATGTTGGACAGCTTTTACTGTGACCTTCCTCGGTTGATCAAACTTGCCTGCATAGACATAAACCAACTAGAGTCCATGGTCACAGCCAACAGTGGATTCATCTCTATTGGCTCCTTCTTCATTCTGATCATTTCTTATATTGTCATCATTCTCACTGTTCAGAAACACTCTTCAACAGGTTCATCCAAGGCTCTGTCCACACTTTCAGCTCACATCACTGTAGTAGTCTTGTTCTTTGGTCCTTTGATATTTGTCTATACTTGGCCATCTCCCTCCATACACCTGGATAAGTTTCTGGCCATCTTTGATGCAGTTCTCACTCCTTTCCTGAATCCAGTCATTTACACACTCAGAAATAAAGAAATGAAGGTGGCAATGAGGAGAGTATGCAGACAGTTAGTGAGTTATAGAAAGATTTCTTAAGTGATGCCTGTATTGTAAAGAGTCCTTGTTGATTATTGATGGTCATTCCTGATGATCAAACTCGGACAGAAGCTTTTGGTTGTTCTACGTTAATTTAATTATGCACACTTTGATATCAAGTCTATTTTGTCTTTCACTTAGGAGGGAGTGACATTCACTTCTGAAGAGAGAGGTGTTACATATTAAGTATTTATAATCAAAGATTATAGTAATCTTGAGCCTCAGTTCCTAAGGAATAATATTCATATGAAGTAACTATTAGAAATACAAAACAGGCAAACTTCTTTATGACCTTGAGAACAGGGAGAACATGCCTCTCTCCTTTTAACAGGAGCCCTTCTCAGAGACAGGAATTCCTATCAGCACCTAGCAAGAGACTTGCTAAATGAGGACTGAAATGAGTCTTCGTATTAGATGCTGCAACTTGCCCACATTCTACCCTTCTTTGGGTATCTGCCAGGGCTGCAGAAAGAGGGCAGACGCTTCGAGACCAAACATTTGGTCTGAGAACATGCATGTAGGAAGCCAGTGGTCACATGACTCTGGGTAGAAGCCACAGCAGTTGTTCTTGGAATACAAAGATCTGGGAAACACCAGGTTCTTCTTCTGTGATTAGCGTTATGCTACTTGAACCCATTACATTGCCTTCCTTTTTTCTTCCTATATCTTCCTCTTCATTTTTCTTCAGCCACATATGGGCTCTGGGCTAGGAAAACTTTTCCCTCTTTCTGTCTCCTTTCTCAGGCTTTCTTCCCATACTGTTATTCTTCCCTGTTTCCCCCTGCCCTGTGTTTGCTGCTCTGTCCATTTCTAACTTCCCTTACTGATACCTCTTTTTAATTGCTCTATTGTAGTTAGTATAAGTCACCAACTCAACACATTTCATGTCTAAAGGATTTATTATTCTCCAGGAGTTCAGTTGTTGAATGTGATTGAAGGGAAAATAAATGTCAAGGGGAGGGTCCCTTATAGAAGTGACTTTCATACTTTTTGACAGTGATTCATAGTAAGAAATATAGTATACATTGTAGTACATACAATACCCCATCCCCATAAAGGACTGAACTAAGGTTTAACGTAGCAGTATTTATTTTTATGAAATCTTGCTTTCCTTTCATTTTCTTCCTACTAAGAATTGTTTAAAACACACTTTGTTTCCAATATTCTGGGAGGTGGGTCATGGAGTATCCCGCTTTGGATTATAGCAGAGAGTGTTTTGCCTATGTTATCCTCTAGGAGTTTTATAGTTTCTGGTCTTATGCTTAGATCTTT
>ML661889.1:5864243-6023061 GCA_007570785.1 Antilocapra americana | reverse complement strand
TCACTTTCTAACACCAAACACAAAGATAACCTCAAAATGGATTAAAGATCTAAGCATAAGACCAGAAACTATAAAAATCCTAGAGGATAACATAGGCAAAACACTCTCAGCTATAATCCAAAGCGGGATACTCCATGACCCACCTCCCAGAATATTGGAAATAAAAACACGAATAAACAAATGGGACCTAATTAAAATTAAAAGCTTTTGCACAACAAAGGAAACTATAAGCAAGGTGAAAAGACAGCCTTCAGAATGGGAGAAAATAATAGCCAATGAAGCAACAGACAAACAATTAATCTCAAAAATTTACAAACAACTCCTTCAGCTCCATTCTAGAAAAATAAACAACCCAATTAAAAAGTGGGCCAAAGAACTTAACAGACATTTCTCCAAAGAAGATATTAAAATGGCTAACAAACACATGAAAAGATGCTCAACATCACTCATTATCAGAGAAATGCAAATCAAAACTACAATGAGGTACCACTTTACACCAGTCAGAATGGCTGCCATCCAAAAGTCTACAAGCAATAAATGCTGGAGAGGATGTGGAGAAAAGGGAACCCTCTTACACTGTTGGTGGGAATGCAAACTAGTACAGCCACTATGGAAAACAGTGTGGAGGTTCCTTAAAAAGCTGCAAATAGACCTGCCATATGACCCGGCAATCCCACTGCTGGGCATATACACTGAGGAAACCATAATTGAAAGAGCCACGTGCACCCCAATGTTCATCGCTGCATTGTTTACAATAGCCAGGACATGGAAGCAACCTAGATGCCCATCAACTGACGAATGGATAAGAAAGCTGTGGTACATATACACAATGGAATATTACTCAGCATTAAAAAAAAATTCATTTGAAGCAATTCTACTCAGATGGACGAAACTGGAGCCCATTATCCAGAGTGAAGTAAGCCAGAAGCAAAAACAACAATACAGTATATTAACGCACATATATGGAATTTAGAAAGACGGTAACGAGAACCCAACATACGAGACAGCAAAAGGAACGCAGATGTATAGAATAGACTCGTGGACTTTGTGGATGAGGGTAAGGGTGGGATGATATGGGAGAAGGGCATTGAAGCATGTTAATTGTCATGTGTCTAATCAATCGCCAGCCCAGGATTGATGCTCGGGACTGGTGCAGCGAGATTTCCCGGGGGGGAGGGAGGAGGGAGGGGGGACCCGGAGGGGAAGCATATGTAAACCCATGGTGATATCATGACAATGTATGGCAAAAACAATAATAATTAAAAAAAATAAATAAATAAATGTCAACTTAAAATATGATGTGCAAAATTTAAAAACAAAATGAAAACTACCATGAGATCAAATTGGTTCTCCTGCTCTCTTGTGTGCTTTACAATTTTAAAATGTTTTTTATAAATTTTTTTCTCTAAATAGTAAGAATAGTAAAGATTTAGATGAGAAAGGAATACTAAGAGTAAACATAAAAGACATTGAGTTTTAGAAACAGAAAACGAAGGGATTACTTAGTCTCTTTTCATTTACATATGTAAAGTGAAGAGCAATTGGAAAAGATGCTGAAAATGATTTCTATGCACACAGTTATAAAAAGTAAAAGAAACAGTTACATTAGGGGGAGCATTATTTTACTTAGGTACAAAGATTTTTATGACAATTTGAAAGTTAAAATTTAGGACTTTTCAGGACAGCCCTGGTGGTAGAGTAGATAAGACTCCACCTGCCAATGCAGGAGACACAGGTTCAATCCCTGGTCCAGGAAGATTCCACATGCCACAGAGCAACAAAGGCCGTGCGCCACAACTACTGTGCACATGCACCACAACTACCGCAGCTGGTGCGCCTAGAGCCCATGCTTTATAACAAGAGAAGCCACCACGTGAGAAGCCACGCACCACAACAAAGGGTAGCCCCCACTCGCAGCAAATAGAGAAAGCACATGTGCAGCAATGAAGACCCAGCACAAGCGAAAATAAATAAACAAATAATTTTTTTAAATGCAGAACATTTCAGCTAAGGGAATTCCAAACCTCCCAATAATTTTAGATTAAGAAGGAAATATATAAGAATAGTGGTTTAGATTTTTCAAAACTATGAGATGTCTGTGGATACCATCTTTCAGCTTGATAATTCCATTATTTGGAACCCCACCTACAAGCATTTTCTTCATCTATAAAGAATTAAATGCCTGGCAATGTGTTTCTGGAAGATTGATCAATTCTCTATTCATCAAGAAAAAATTAATACAGTAAAAGGTGAAGAGCTGGACCTTTTCTTTTTTACCATGTAAATTTACTTGCTTAAATAATTATAATTTAATTATTTATGATTCGGTTGGCTTCAGATGGCCCTGTGCCCCAGGAAAGAATGCTTCCAAAGGAAACACACCTAAGACTGGCCTCTGACAACTCAGAGCTCCTTGTGTCACTGAGCCAGTAGATGGAAAAGAACTTGCCTCTGGTATTTGTGGAAACTATTGCAAGAATAAAAATGGATGCCCAATCAATCTATAAGAAAATGGTTTCAGAATCTAATCAACTGGGAGATTGATTGTAGGTATTTGTTGACTCCTAGGTAACTGGACATCATACCCTAGTGTCTCCATCTAGAATTCTCTCTTTGACTATTGTTTAGGACATAAATAGAATTCTTACTGTGCCTTAGATGGATTTAAAACTTTGACATGTGAGTTTTACACATCAAACTGTGAATTTCTATATTCTGACATTTGTTTGTCTATTTCTCTCCCTTTTAGAACATATAGGGCAATTTCATTTTTTACTTCTTTCTTTTCTTCTAGTAGTCACTGCAGGGTAATTAAAGTACAATCAGTGTTACTCCAATAGGTTCCATATTTATAGCTCTTTGCCATCTAGATGCACTTTCCCTCAATTCCCAGTTGTTACATTGTGGAAGATACTGGAGATCCAAAAGAAAACTAAATTTATAACTAGATGTTTGTTACTGGTATAGACATATGGACAAAGTCTTCAAAGAGACTGAGTATTTAAAAGATACCTACAGACTTGGTCCTAAAAGTTGCTATAAGTAAAAAAATTCTGCAGAATGGGCACAGAAACTAATATAACTCATATCCCATAAGCTACCATTTACTTCATTTAAAGTGGACTTTGTCTTTCTTTGTCTTTATACACATACTTTCCTTATCTCCTTTCTTTGTGACATGGGCTACTCATTTTTCCTTAATCCTCCTTCATTTTTATAATCTTCTGTTTTCTGTTTTCTTCTGTCTCTTCAAAACTCCCATCAGTTTTTTTATACTCCTGCCAAAAATATACAAAGCAGCCATATTTTTGTGGTTTTCAATCACCTGATTATATTAACTTTTATCTTTATTGAACTTTTATATTATAAATTTATAATCTGTATTCCTATTTCTATTTCAATTGCAATTTTATCTTCCTATATTGAGACTATCTTTATTATTTGTAAATCACAATTGCTGTATCATTGAACCGGACTTCCCTGGTGGCTCAGACAGTAAAGAATCTGCCTGCAGTGCAGAAGACCTGAGTTCGATCCCTGGGTCAGGAAGATCTCCTGGAGGAGGAAATGGCAACCCACTGCAGTATTCTTGCCTGGAGAATTCCATGGACAAGGAGTCAGTTCAGTTCAGTTGCTCAGTTGTGTCCCACTCTTTGTGACCCCATGAATCGCAGCACGCCAGGCTTCCCTGTCCATCATCAACTCCCAGAGTCCACCCAAACCCATGCCCATTGAGTGGATGATGCCATCTAACCACCTCATCCTCCGTCGTCCCCTCCTCCTCCTGTCCTCAGTCTTTCCCAGCATCAGGGTCTTATCAAATGAGTCAGCCCTTCACATCAGGTGGCCAAAGTATTGGAGTTTCAGCTTTACCATCAGTCCTTCCAGTGAACACCTAGGACTGATCTCCTTTAGGATGGGTCTCCTTGCAGTCCAAGGGACTCTCGAGAGTCTTGTCCAACACCACAGTTCAAAAGCATCAATTCTTTAGCACTCAGCCTTCTTTATAGTCTAACTCTCACATCCATACATGACTACTGGAAAAACCATAGCCTTGACTAGATGGACCTTTGTTGGCAAAGTAATGTCTCTGCTTTTTAATATGCTGTCTAGGTTGGTCATAACTTTCCTTCCAAGGAGTAAGCATCTTTTAATTTCATGGATGCAATCACCATCTGCAGTGATTTGGGAGCCCCCCAAAATAAAGTCAGTCACTGTTTCCTCATCTATTTGCCATGAAGTGATGGGACTGGATTCCATGATCTTAGTTTTTTGAATGTTGAGCTTTAAGCCAACTTTTTCACTCTCCTCTTTCACTTTCATCAAGATGCTCTTTAGTTCTTCTGGAGCCTAGGGGCTAAATCCATGTGGTCACAAAGAGTCAGGCACGACTGAACCACTAACACATTCACACTTTCATATCATTGAAACCTTTAGCAAAATTTTGCCAAGACAACGTTTTTAATGTTTCCCTCCTTCCCCTTTTTATTCTAAATGTCTGTTAGCAATTGAGTTTACAAGAATGTGAGCACAATTCTTACTCTCAATGTA
Source organism: Antilocapra americana (assembly GCA_007570785.1). Classification (NCBI taxonomy): domain Eukaryota; kingdom Metazoa; phylum Chordata; class Mammalia; order Artiodactyla; family Antilocapridae; genus Antilocapra; species Antilocapra americana. Next base: position 6,018,510 of record ML661889.1, on the reverse strand, counting down.
TTTACATATAAAACTAAGCCTAATGCAATGCAATAAATGGTGATTTAGAACATGAATAAAGAGGTATGAATGGGAACATAGACTAAGAAGATATAAATCTGCTTAGACTGGGAAGAGTTGGTTAAAAAAGGGAATCTAAACATTATAGCATGTTTTTAATTTCCAGTGTGAGCAGTGCATGGAGATGATGGAAAGGAAGTTGGCGGACAAGAACCTGTATAATTAAAGGCATGGAAGTATATACAATGTATAACATTTTCAGATAATAAACAGGTGTTGCTGGGTCATTGAGTGTAAGAAAAGAAGTAGGAAAAAGGAGATAGGAAATGAGGTTGAAAAGAACCAGACTCTAGAGGACTTTGAATGCTCTGTTAGAAGTTTGTGGTTTACATGAAGACAAAAAGGGACAGACTAAATTTTTAACAATATGGTTGGGTCTGTTTTGAGAACTGATGTATTTTTGTTGGAACACTTTAAAGAGAAGCACTTTAAAGAGAAGAGAATTCTGTTGAGATTTTTGTGATAATTGTAGTGAGAACTGATGAAAGTAGGAGTAATGTAAAGAGAAAAGAATGGATCCATGGCAAATGCATTAAATTAAAAAAAGAAATTCTGACATACTTCCCTCATTTAAAAAATACCCAAAACTGTATGATTGGGTATTTAATCTCAAGATTAATGGACATTTGTTATTTAACAAATTTGTTTTGAGAGTGTATCATTGCAAGGAATATTGAAATCACTCAACCTATCAGATTCCTCTCTTTTCCTCCTCAGAGAAAAATCACTATTCTGACATTTTTGGATAGCCTTCTTGTTCAGACTTTAATACTTCTGTTGCATCCATAGATATTTATATTCAACATTGTTTTGAAACATATAAAATGATATTCATATTAGTATATAATTTTGTGTTTTTCATTCAATATAAAATATTTGCTTTTCATGATGATAAATATAAATCTGGTTCATTTAGTTTACTTTCCAAATAATTCATTTCATTTCACTGTATTAACTTACAATTTACTTATATATAGCCTCATTGTGGCTATATATTTATTTCTATTGCCAGAGACATTAAAGAGAAGAAATTAATTAGATTTGATGACAAATATTGTCTCACATTCCCAATTCTGAAAGACATTCATTTTCTCCATTCTACAAATGGGAAAAGGGGTCAGATATGAATTGTATGTTACCAAAGATCACCAAGTATTAGGTGACAGAAGGTGAAATATAATTTTTCAGATATTAAAGCCTATACTCATTTCATTATCCCATGCAGCTTCTTTTAAATATAATAGAAACAGTTGTTATGGAATATGATAAGAGCTAAATTGAGATGAAGTCAAAGAATAATGAAATCATATATACAGCCAACTGAACACAAAGTCCCAAATGGAGTAAGTTGTCCCTGATTCCACATTGAGATTTATGATCAGCTTCAATATACTTTGACTAGAATCAGGCACTCAAGCATTTTACTAAAGACCTGTTAATTCCTCTAGGTGCTGTGGTGCTTATAAAGAAATATAGTGGTAGAATAGCCTAGTAATTTATTTGGGGAGTTATAAGGAAATATTAGAAGCAGAAAACTACTCAGGTTGGAGGAATTAAGAATGATTTCCTAAGGAGGTAGAACTTGAATACAGGCAACTTTATGGAGACTTCTGAGTGGTTACGTGATAATGATCCTGTTATGGAGTCTGAGGCCCCTCAGGAGATAGAGAGGTTGAGTAGAACAAATTAAGCTGGCATTTTCCATCTTGAGCTCATCCAAAAAACCTTATGTTCCAAATAAGAGTACCTGCCTGGACAAATAGAGTAAGAACAAATGTTTTAGCAAGCTGCCAGATTTCCCAGGACACTGAGGTACAGTAATTAATGATAGAAAGTTGTTGGGGGAGATTAATCATGGAGACCAAGGCAACAGGTACCAGCTTGATAATAAATGACAGTCATCAGCTATAATAGGGGCTTATCTTTCCTCAACAGTTTCTACTATCACTCTGTCACATGTTTTTGTTGAAAGTGTATCCTCAGAAACTCATGATCAAGGAAAAAATAAACAGAAAATAGGACTGATCTTGGAGTCAGTAGATTTGGGGTCTAGTATAAGTGCTAACACTAAGTAATCTTGTGGTTTGGATCAAGTTATTTGACATAGTTAAGGTATTTGTTTCCTAATCTATAATGACTAGGGATTTTCATAAATAAAGGGTATTGATTTTATCAGTAGTTCCTGAAGTTGATCTCATTGAGTTCACTAGTCTCTTTCACCAGATTGAAAACTTTTACTTTAGTCTTATTCTCTATTTTCACTTTCCTTTATGCAAAATTTTCATTTTCCTAAACTCCCCAACTCTTAACTATGTTCCTTCTTTCTTCACATAATCAGTCTCTAACCAGAGAAAATACATTTAATTTATCTTTTAAGCAAATCTATATTTGTGATTCTAAGTTTTTGGTTCATTGCAATGAAGAAGACAGATATGGTCCATAATTTCATGTAGCTTGCAGCCTAGTTGGGAAAGAGAAACAAATAATAAATTACATTTGTGGTGTTGTTACTAATATATACAGTGTTCTTTGCAAGCAAAGGAATTTAACTTGTAGAAGATAGTTTAATTAATGTAATTAATAGGATGTAAATATTATATTCTTTATAATAATTTACTGAAATACCTTTTGTAATATGAAAGTTTGATGGTCCCTGCCAGTCAATATTTTTTGTTTTCTTATTCATTCACTCCATAGTATTGAGTGCTAGCATAAGAACAACTAATTTTTCTGTGTGATTACACTTATAAGCCATAAGTAGACTAAGTCAATTTTAATGCTAAAGTTGAAATAAGCTGCACAAATTTGACCTTCTTTTCTCAGTATTATCATAATTTACACTTGCTCCTGTTGTCCCCCTTCGGATAGCAGTGCTAACAAAGTCCATGGATGGAGCAAATCAGTCTGTGGTGTCAGAGTTTCTGTTCCTGGGACTCACCAGCTCCTGGGAAATACAGTTTCTCCTCTTTGTCTTCTCCTCCGTATTTTTCTTGGCAAGCATGATGGGAAACTCCCTCATTATACTCACTGTGACTTGTGACCCTCACTTACACTCTCCCATGTACTTTCTGTTGGCCAACCTCTCCTTCATTGACATGGGAGTTTCTTCTGTCACTTCTCCCAAGATGATCTATGACCTTTTCAGAAAGCATAAAGTCATCTCCTTTGAAGCCTGCATTGCTCAGATCTTCTTCATCCATGTCATTGGTGGTGTGGAGATGGTGCTGCTCATCGCCATGGCCTTTGACAGATATGTTGCCATATGTAAGCCTCTCCACTATCTGACCATCATGAGCCCAAGGATGTGTGTTTTCTTTATAGTGGCTGCCTGGATGATTGGTCTTATCCATTCAATGGTTCAACTAGCTTTTGTGGTAAAATTACCCTTCTGTGGCCCTAATGTGTTAGATACGTTTTACTGTGACCTTCCTCGGTTGATCAAACTTGCCTGCATAGACAAATACCAACTAGAGTCCATGGTCACAGCCAACAGTGGATTCATCTCTATTAGCTCCTTCTTCTGATCATTTCCTACATTATCATCATTCTCACTGTTTGGAAACAGCCTTCAGCAGATTTGTCCAAGGCTCTGTCGACACTTTCAGCTCACATCACTGTAGTAGTCTTGTTCTTTGGTCCTTTGATATTTGTCTATACATGGCCATCTCCCTCTATACCCCTGGATAAGTTTCTGGCCATCTTTGATGCAGTTCTCACTCCTCTCCTGAATCCTGTTATTTACACATTCAGGAATCAAGAAATGAAGGTGGCAATGAGAAGGGTATGCAGACAGCTAGTGAGTTATAGAAAGATCTCTTAAGTGATGCTTGTATTGTGAAGAGCCCTTGTTGATTACTGATGTTAATTATTGGTGGCCAAACTCAAAAGAAAATCTTTTCTTCATCCTACTTTGGTTTTACTAAGCACACTGATGTAGAATCTATTTTGTCTTTCACTTAGAAGGGACGGACATTCACTTCTGAAAAGAGAAAAGGGATTACATATGAAGTATTTTCAATCAAAGTTTACAGTAATCTTGAGCCTCAGTTCCTAAGGAATAATATTTATATGGAGTAATTCTTACAAATACAAAACATGGAATACTTCTTTAAGGCTTTCAGACAGGAGAATCTGTCTTTTAACAGAAGCATGTCTCAGAGAGATAGTTAGATAGCATTACCAACTCAGTGAACATGAATTTGAGCAAATTCTGGGAGACAGCGGAGGACAGGGGAGCCTGGTACAGTCTATGGAGTGGCAAAGAGTAGGACACAACTTAGTGATTGAATACCATGTCTCACAGACAGGAATTCCTATCAGCACCTAATGGGAGACTCGCTAAGTGAGAGCTGAAGTGAGTCTTCATATTGTATGCTGCAGCTTGCCCACATTTGCCCCCTCCTTTGGCTCTCTTCCAGGATTGTGCAAAGAGGGCAGAATCTTCAAGAGCAAGCACACAAAATCTTTGAGAACATGCACGTACGGGGTCGCACATCTCCAGTAGAAGCAAAGGGAATTGTTCTTGGAAGGCAAAGAGCTGGGAAACACCACAGTTTTTCTCTATAATTAGCATTTTGTTACTCAACCCCATTAGACTGTCATTTCCCTTTTCTTTCTAATTCTTTCTTTTCATTTTCTCTCAGTCACTTATGGTCTCCGGGCTAGGAAAAACTTTTCCTTCTTTCCCTCTCCTTTCTTAGACTTTCCTCTCTTTCTTCCTGTCCCATTATTCTTCCTCCTTTTCCTACTTCCCTGCATTTGCTGCTCTGTTCCCTTGTAACTTTCCTTACTTTTCCCCTTTACAGTTGCTCTATTGTATTATTATGAGTCACCTACTCAACAGTTTCGCACCTGGAAGAACTCTTTGTTTGGTCACAGAAGTTCAGCTGTGGTGTTTGAGTAAGGGGGAAATAGCTAAATGGCAAGAGTAGGGGCTTCCCAGGTGACTTAGTGGTAAAGAGTCTGCCAGCAATGCAAGAGATTCAGGTTTGATCCCTGGGTGGGGAAGATCCCGTGGAGGAAGAAAAGGGAACCCACTCTAGTATTCTTACCTGGAAAATCCCATGGACAGAGGAGCTTGGCAGGCTACAGTCCATAGGGTCACAAAGGGTCAGGCATGACTGAAGCAACTTAGCATGGATGCACAATAAAAAAATATTGTATTTATTATAGTATATACCACACTCCATCTTCATAAGAAACTGAAATAAAGTTTTACATAACAATATGTATTTAGGGGGGAAATTTGCTTTCTTCTCTTCAATTAAAAGCCTCTTTTTATAAGAGACTTTGTGAACTAGACTCTGTGCTAGGAAAATTACACAGAAGATGGATAATAACATTCACTGCTTCTAATTAAAAAAAATTAATTTCCCAAGATAAATTTATGTCATTCTAACAGAGAAAACCAAGTCCTAGTTTTCCTTTAATGTAGTATTTTAGTAAAGCATTCCTAAGCTTAAACAAGCCTAAAAACCTGAGTTGTGTGAACTTTGCCAAAATTATTTTAAACACATTCATTGCATTGTTTCAGACTGATTATTCAAAATTATGTGTATATATATTTTTATATATAAAATCTATCATATACAATCATTTTAGTAAACCAGGAAACTCATGAGCATACTAATATAACCCTCAACATCCTATATACATTCTGCTCACACCTTCTTACACACGGTAAATGTTAAAGTAGCAAAAATGAACATGTTCAGTAATTTGATAAAAAGATAAAGTATATCGAGACATACATAAAAGTTACACATGCAAAGACACACACACACACACACATCCTGACCAATGTTTCAATATTTAATCTTATTTAAAAATTACCCAAAGAATATCCATTAAAGACTGTATTTATTACTAAACCAAGGTCTTAAAATTGCTAAGGATATTAAATGTCAAGCTTAACTGTATACACCACAGAACTCTTAGAAGTAGTATTCAAATTGGTTAATCATTTAATTTTGTGTTTTTTTACTTTTAAATTCTTATTTTACAGTCTATACTGATAAAGTCAGAGACAAGACCTATAGCTGCTTTATAGAAAATATTATCAAATCAGTCTGAATTGTCCAAGAATATATTTTGATTGTGTGAATCTGGATAGTATAAAAACGCTGTGAGTATGATAATTTTTTTCTAAAAAGGCTAACAAATTTAATGTAGTAATTTCAGTTCAGTTCAGCCATTCAGTCATGTCCGACTCTTTGCAATTCTGTGGACTATAGCACACCAGACTTCCCTGTCCATCACCAACTCCCAGAGCTTGCTCGAACTCATGTCCATCAGGTCAGTGATGCCATCCAACCATCTCATCCTCTATCATCCCCTCTCTTCCTGCCTTAAATTTTTCCCAGTATCCAGGTTTTTTCCAGTGAGTAAGTATTTCACATCAGGTAGCCAAAGTATTAGAGCTTCAGCTTCAGCATCAGTCCTTCCAATGAATATCCAGGACCGATTTCATTTAAGATTGATTGGTTTGATCTCCTTGCAGTCTAAGGGACTCTTAAGAGTCTTCTCCAGCACCACAGATCAAAAGCATCAATTCTTCAGCACTCAACTTTCTTTATAGTCCAACTCTCACCTCCATACATGACTACAAGAAAGCAGCAGCGGCCACTCAGTGAGCAACATAACACACTGCAAAATATCTTTTAGATGAGGGCTTGCCCGTGTAACTGTAGCCCAGGCAGCATAGATAAAGCTTATAAAGGAGCGATGTGGCGGGTGAGGAACCAGGAATTTCACTGGAAGCATATAAGAAAACCATTGAATTGCAGGTCAGTGACTGCTGTGGCTAATAACTCAAGCCTTGTAGAACTGGATGGTGGGCAAAATTCTTCAGTTTACACCAGGCTCCTATTCCAGCCGCTGCTGAAGGATTTATTTCTCTTCTTTGAGCATCTCATGAGGTGGTTTACCTGTTCTTCAATGGCAGGAAGAACAGATTCTCAGAATTTAGTTTAGAGGCAAAGGATAAAAATTGATGTCAAGGAGGTTCAAATAAGGAGGTCGCCAGTATTCTTCAAGAGAATATTCACCAGAGAAAATCAAGATGACGGAGTAGGGGACATGTGCTGGTATTCTTCTGCGAGGATGCCAGAATTACAACTCGCTGCTGAAGAACCATCAACAGGCACGTGTTGGATTCCACCAGAAAAGATACCCTACATCCAAGAGCAAAGGAGAAAACCCAGCACGTTGGTAGGAGAGGTGAAATTACATTTAAAATCAAACCTCATATCCACCAGAGACACTCAGAGGGCTCAAACAAAACCTTGTGCACACCAGGAGACCCCACAGAGACTGACCCAGGTCTGCCTTTGGGTGTCTGAGTGTCTACTGTGGAGGAACAGGTCAGCTGCGGCCTGCTGCAGGGGCAGGAGCTCTGGGTGCAGCAGACCTGGGTGTGACATAAGCCCTCTTGGAGGAGGTCACCATTAACCCCACCAAGAGGTGGCAAGAATACACAGAAGAACTGTACAAAAGAAATCTTCACAACCCAGTTAATCACGATGGTGTGGTCACTCACCTAGAGCCAGACACCCTGGAATGTGAAGTCAAGTGGGCCTTAGGAAGCATCACTATGAACAAAGCTAGTGGAGGTGATGGAATTCCAGTTGAGCTATTTGAAATCCTAAAAGATGATGCTGTGAAAGTGCTGCACTTAATATGTCAGCAAATTTGGAAAACTCAGCAGTGGTCACAGGACTTGAAAAGGTGAGTTTTCATTCCAATCCCAAAGAAGGGCAAAGCCAAAGAATGCTCAAGCTACCGCACACTTGCACTCATCTCACACGCCAGTAAAGTAATGCTCAAAATTCTCCAAGCTAGGCTTCAACAGTACGTGAACCGTGAACTTCCAGATGTTCAAGTTGTTTTTTTTTTTCCTCCAAAACCACAGTTTTTTTTTTTAATTGGTTTTGCCATACAATGACATGAAACCGCCATGGGTTTACATATGCTCCCCCTCCAGAACCCCCCTCCCTCCTCCCTCCTGATTCCCTCCCCATGGGAGATCTCGGTGTACCAGCCCCGAGCATCAATCCTGGGCTGGCGATTGATTTCACATATGATAATTAACATGTTTCAATGCCATTCTCCCATATCATCCCACCCTTTCCCTCATCCACAGAGTCCACAAGTCTGTTCTATACGTCTGCGTTCCTTTTGCTGTCTCACGTGCAGGGTTCTCGCTGCCATCTTTCTAAATTCCATATATCAAGTTGGTTTTAGAAAAGGCAGAGGAACCAGAGGTCAAATTGCCAACATCACTTGGATCATCGAAAAAGCAAGAGAGTTCCAGAAAAACATCTACCGCTGCTTCATTGATTACACTAAAACCTTTGATTGTGTGGATCACAACAAACAGCGGAAAATTCTTCAAGAGATGGGAATACCAGACCACCCGACCTGCCTCTTGAGAAATCTATATGCAGGTCAGGAAGCAACAGTTAGAACTGGACATGGAACAACAGACTGGTTCCAAATAGGAAAAGGAGTACTTCAAGGCTGTATATTGTCACCCTGCTTATTTAACTTATATGCAGAGTACATCATGAGAAACACTGGGCTGGATGAAGCACAAGCTAGAATCAAGATTGCCTGGAGAAATATCAATAAACTCAGATATGCAGACAACACCACTCTTATGGCAGAAAGCAAAGAACTAAAGAGCCTCTTAATGAAAGTGAAAGAGGAGAGTAAAAAAGCCCTGTAATTTCCTTACTATACATAAGGGCTTACTATAATTTCGTCATCATACCTCATTACTTCTGTAATGACCTTATTTCCAAATAATCTCATATTCTAAAGTACTGGAGATTGAATTTCAGCAAATTAATTTTGAGGGAAGACAGTTCAACCCATGACAGATCCCCACTGTCTCAGTAGAGACTGCCAAATGTCCATATTATGAAATAAAATTCACAATCTATATTACCACCAGTGTGGAATAATTTATCAGTCCTGTATACACCAGAACGGGAGCCACATTTGGCCAAGACCCAGAAACAAACAAATCAACAGCAAAAGAACTACCAAAGCAGAAGACAAAACCGAGATCAGTTTCTGTGAAGGTAAACTTTCACTCTGCTTTGGATCCACTCTGGAAACTAGGAAGAGACGTGTCTGGGCTTAAATGTCACTCTTAGGGTATTGCTTTGGAAATAAAACATATTGACTCCAGAAGATCCGTCCACTTGGATATCTTGATGAGCCTCCGAAATGATCAAATCATAATTTTCAAGAAGTTAAAAACATGATTCATATCGATTATTTATTTAACTCACTAATGAGAGAACAAGATTGGAAGCTGATTGCAATCAAGTTGTTTTATTTTTATTGAAGTATTGTTGATTTATAATGTTGAATTAGTTTCTGCTGCACAGAAAATGAGTCAATTATATATATCCATTTTTTTTAGATTATTTTCCCATATAAGCCATTGCAAGTTTTCTGTGCTGTAAGGTAGATCCTTATTGTTATCTATTTTATAAATAGTAGTGTATATATGTCAGTCCAAATCTCCCAATTTGTCCTTCCTCTCTTTCCCCATTGGTAACCATGAGTTTGTTTTCCGTATCTGTAATTCTATTTCTGTTTTGTAGATAAGTTCACTTGTATCCTTTTATAGGTTCCATATGTAAGAGATATATGATATCTGTCTTTAAGTTCCTAAGATTGAAATGAATCCTGCCTGTAAATGGCCTTCATAACTCTTGATTTCACTAGTACTATGATTCTGACCTCTGCCATAATTGGGTTGAAACATAGTTACTGCTTGAGATATTTATCTTTCTTTTGCCAGTGATTTAATTTTTTTTAATGAAACATGCAATAGTCCTGTAGAACATACTAGCACTTGAAAGTACCCAAGTTTGCATACTGGTTCCATACATTAGTTGTTTAGCAAATTTCTTGTTTTTTTCCTTCCAGTTTTATTCTTTATTTATTCCAGATATAATTTACATAAATCCCAGTGTAAGTTTAAGGTGTATAGCACAATCATTTGACTTACATATATAGTGAAATAATTATCACAGTAAGCTTAGTGAATATCCATCATCTCATATAAATACAAAATGGAAGCAGTAGAAGAACAATTTTTCCTTATGATCAGAATTCTAAGGATTTTCTCTCTTAATAATTTTTACATATAGCACAGAACAGTGTTAATTATATTTATTATGTACTTTATGATCTATAGTACTTATTGATCTCATAAGGGGAAGTTTGTGCCTACTGACTGCCTTCATCAATTTTCCCCTCCTCTTACTCCTCACCTCTGGTAACCACAAATCTGATCTGTTTTTCCATGAGTTTGTTTTTGAAATAAAATTGACTTAAAGCACAATATCAGATCATGTGAGAAACAGTGGTTAGATATTTCTTTAATTCACTGCAATTAGTTTAATTATGCTATGTCACTATAAAAAGATATTACATAGTTATTGATTATATTCACCCCACAGTGTATTTCATATCTGTGACATTTATTTTCCAATTGGAAGTTTGTATCTCTTAATCTCCCTCACCTAAACTAAATATAGAGCTACCATATGCCACTCCTAGGCACATGTATCTTTTCAAATTGTAGTTTTCTCTAAATATATGCCCAATTCAAAAAGATACATGCACCTCAATGTTCATCACAGCACTATTTACAATAGCCAAGACATGGAAGCAACCTAAATGTCCATCAACAGAAGACTCAATAAAGAAGATGTGGTGTATATATAATGCAGTGGAATATTATTCAGTCATAAAAGGCACAAAATAATGCCATTTAAATTTATTTCTGTGCCTGGTGTGAGAGAGTAGTCCAGTCTGATTCTTTGCATGTAATTGTCCTGCATTCCGGGGCTCCCCGGTGGCACTGGTGGTAAAGAACCTGCCTGCTATTGCAGGAAACATAAGAGATATGGGTTTGATCCCTGGGTCAGGAAGATCCCTTGGAGGAGGGCATGGCAACCTACTCCAGTATTCTTGCCTCGAGAATCCCATGGACAGAGGAGCCTGGGGGCTATAGTCCATGGGGTTGCAAAAGAGTTGGATATGACTGAAGTGACTTAGCATGCATGCACACACACACACATATATATACACACACACACACACATATACACGTGCACACACATACACAAAATGGAGTACTACTCAGCCATAAAAAGAATGAAATGTTGCCAATTATTTTCACTGTCACTATCATCAACATTTATTGAGTACTTACTATGGTTTTTGTTGTTGATATTGCTCTTTATTTTCAGCCGCACCACACACCATGTGGGATTTTAGCTTTCCAACGAAGGATTGAATCTGTGCCCACTGCGTTTGAAGGCAGAGTTTTAACCACTAGATCACCTTGGAAGTCTCTGAGCACATGTACCTCACAGGGTTTTTTTTTTTTAACTTTTCATTTTATATTGGAATATAGTTGATTAAGCCTTCCCTGGTGGTTCAGACAGTAAAGAATCTGCCTGAAATGCAGGAAGCCAGGGTTAGATCCCTGGGTCAGGAAGATTCCTTGGAGAAGCGAATGGCTACCTACTCCAGTATTCTTGCCTGGAAAATTCCATGGACAGAGGAATCTGGTGGGTTACAGTGCATAGCATCACAATGAGTTGGACACAACTGAACTACTAACACTTTTTTACTTTATTGTTGAATTACAATGTTGTGATAGTTTCAGGTGTATAGCAAAGTAATTCAATTATACATAAGCTTGTATATATTCTTTTTCAAATTATTTCCCCATTTAGGTTGTTACAGACCAAGCAGAGTACCCTGTGCTATACAATAGGTCCTTGTTGGTTATCCATTTTAAGTATAGTAGTGTGTATGTGAATCCCAAACTCCCCAACTATCTCTTCTAGTAGTGAAAAGTGAAAGTGTTAGTCACTTTAGTGACACATTAGTCGTGTTCAACTCTTTACTACCCTATGGATTGTAGCTCACCAGGCTCTTCTGTCCACAGAATTCTCCAGCCAAGAATACTGGAGCGGGTTGCCATTTCCTTTGCCAGGGGATCTTTCTGACCCAGGGATCAAACCTGAGTCTCCTGCATTGTAAGCATTTACCATTTGAGCTACCAGGCTGGGGAGCCTTATTTTGACTTAAATAATATAATTTTATTTCTCAACTTTGTATCCTTGTATTAGCAGTTTCTGTGTGTGTATTATCTTATATTTTTCACATTTGCTGAGCTCTAACAATTCTTGTAATTGGCTCCCTATTGTTTCTCCAGGAAGTAAAGGGCATGTGCACACATCTCTCTGTCACTGGCTCTGCTTCCACTCTGTCTCTCTTCTGCTCTGTTTCTACTCCAGGCATTCCCATCCTTTTCCATTATTCTAAGTCTTTCATATTTACTCACACTTGCTGCTCCTAATTATTGTTAAAACTTTGAACACCAGAGAGACTTAGTTGACTTTGTCAAGTCAACTTATCTTGACTTTGTCAAGATATCTAAGTTCTGTTTTTTCAAGAAACTGTTGGACTTTTTTCCATTTAAGCATTAGAAAAATATACATTCCTTTCATTAGAGATACCACTGGGTCATGTAATGAAATAAAGAAATAAGTATATAAAACACAATGGTAAATGTTTGGGTTTTTTGTAAGAAAACTCTACATCCCCTTTTCTCCTCCCTCACAATCCTATGGGACAATTCCCTGTCCTGATAACCTCAGTCAGGGCATCCCAGAACTCTTAATCACTTGGTCACCACCTTCTCCCAAAGCTAATTAGTCACATCTCTCAAAGTAGCAGTGTTTTATATATTATCAATCATAGCTTCTTATCCTAAGGAGGAGGGTGGAAGGATGTGGATAATACTCATGCCCAGAAGAAAATTTAGTTTGTGAAACTTCTGCAAGTCCTTGACCATGCTGCCATCTGAGATCTTTTGATAGATTAGGTAGGTGGGGTGAGGGGGCAGTGGACTGTACTCTACCACAAGAAGAATCTCCTCAGGAAATGAGATTGTTCTATTTTTCTTAGTTTTATTAAGTAATAACTGAAATATACCACTGTGTAAGTTTAAGGTGTACAACATGACCGTTTAATTTGCATACATTGTGAAATTATTACCACAATAGGTTTACTTAATATCCATCATCTCATAAGGTAAAATAAAAAGAAAAGAAAAAAAACTCTCCTTGTGATGAGAACTCTTAGGATCTAGTTTCTTAACAACTTTCCTGTGAATCATACAGCAGTGATGACTACAGTCATCACATTTTAGTGAAGCTACTTTTTAACGGGAATTAAGATTTGAGAATCAAGATAGAGGAGAAAGAGTAGTTATCATAAGATTACAATTGCTGTCCCTGTTTTTAAGATTTCTGGTCCTATTTTCTATTTTCTCTACATATCATGTCATTTTTGGTTTCACTTGCTGTGTTTCCCAGGGTGTAATTTGGTTAAACAATTTCAGTGTGACCTCTAACCGTCAAGAATCTCTGTCTCGTTTGATCTTCCTTTCTGCATATTATGCAAAGCAGATATGCAACTCAAAAATTCCAAGTATTAAATAATTCCTGAGTTTTTCTCAGTGGTGTCACAAAAATATTCCATCTAGCTTTTCTCCAAGTTCGTGATTCTCATCTTCAACAAGATTTTCACAGTTGCTTGGAAATTTTATTTATCTTTTAACTGCTTATAGATTTCTGCCTTCTGCAAATTTTGTACACATAACATACTGTCTGATTTTCCACATTTCCCCTGCAAACCCTTTTCTCCTATATTACTGAGATTATTCATCATTTCTGATTTTTCCTTGTCTACTTTGTCACCATTTGTAGTAACAAATGGTTACTACAATCCTGATTCTCACTTTACTGTTTGATTTCATCTGCTCTCCTTTATGTCACCAAAGATATCTTAGCCCTAAGTCATACTATTTTCTTAGTGTTTCTTTTTGATTTCTTTGTAGCATGTGAAAGTGACAGTCCTTGTTTAACTCTGACATTTCATTCTCCTTTGATTTTTGTTGCTGGGCACAGAAATGGTGTTTTAAAGGCAGATGATATATAAAGATAGTAGTAATAGTAGTACAATAAGGATGGTGACAGATTCAGGGTATTTGTTCTTTGGGGGCTGTGTATGATTGCTCCACTAACTTTCTTTTATCTCTTTATATGCTATCCCTTAAACAAGCATTTTTATCATGACTTCAAATTTTAGATACCTTCCAAATTTTGCTTCTAGTTAGAATCTTCCATCTGTCAGTTATTACAGCTCTTTATGAATAAATTGCCTTCTGACTTTGGTGGATCATTTACTGACACCAAAACCTTGGTTTACTTTGTTTCTTTCCTATTCTAACCAGCAGACCACCTTTCTCCCTCCCCTTTAAGTTAGAGCAATACTATGTGGATTTAAGTCTAGGCTCTCCTACTAGTAGATTTGAAATTTTAGGTGAGTTAATTTATGTATGTGTTAAGTATTTACATGTAAATGGGATTTTCTAAGTAAAATGGGATTCTTTATTTTCCAACTTACATATAATATTGTGTAAGTTTCAGGTGCACATTTTTTTAAAATTCATGCTTAAAATTTGTAATAAGAATAGTTGTTTCAGATCATGAGCAAAAATCCATAGTAGCCTGATATACTCAAATAGCAATGGGTTTGGAATCAGAAAAATTGATTTTTGGTTCCAAACTAAATAACTCTATATTCTGGGATAAATTGTAACTTTTCTGAACTTGAGATTCCTAACCTATAAATGAAAATAATTTTATTATGGAAAGATTTGCCCAAAAGGTAATCATAAGCATCAAATATGTGACAGTACCTAGTATGTATATGCCATATAGATAATGTATGTTTTTTCAGTTCTAAAATATCATCATTAACTATTTCAAAAACTTTTAAAATATGGTTTTTAAACATCTGTATTTTCTTCTCTGAATTTCAGAATAGCATGGAAGATGACTGTTAATTATATTATGAAATTTGGAAGATAGAAATTAGCTCCCTTCTATTTTGGTTGTTATTGCTTCTCTTTTGATCTCTATCTATCTCCCTTGTCCCCTCCTCTATTTTTATTTTTTACATGCTTATTGTTGTCTTCTAAAATTTCAGAAGTTAAACCATGGACCTCTAGAAGCCTTGAGCTGAGGCTTCCTTACTAGACACCTGGGAATTTAAGGCAAGAATATGAGGCATTCTTTTCAGGGTTGTTGGGAAAGTTTTAATGGTTAGTTTTTAATTTCAACTTCTTTTATGCCACTGGATAAGTAGGAAAATATGTTAGACTATTAAAGCAGAAACTGTGGAAAATTACAAAACTGAAAAAAATGGCCTTACTTCAGAGGAATTTTACTGCCTAAACAATCAAGAAATCTTTGCTGCTTATTACATCTTTTATGTTTAAAAACATGAGAGCCAGAAGAAATGGTCTTTATACTCCTCAGACTTACAATATATTTGGGGATAGAATCTACAGATTAAAAATCAAGATCACTGAAGAACTATGATAAATAGCCAAGGATTTGCTCTAAATAAGGGATACTTATTATATTTTCTCAGAATACTTTGCCCCTTCCTCTCATCTTTGAAACATCCTGCCAATGTTTCAAAGCTCACTTCAAATTCTTTCTTCTTTTAAAACTGTCTCTGAATGTCCAGTGGACTCTTGAGTGTCCTTCCAGGTCAACAACAAGCACCTGAAGCTTCTCTCATGATGTCATATATTTATTTTTATATGGGGAATTATTAATTATTTCTATTAAAATTTAACTTTCCTGACTTCTAGGAATACGAAAAGGAAGATATTAATATAGAGTAGCTAGGGAAATGTTCATGGAGAAAATGGAATTTTTATTTACCTTTCAAAGGTGTTTACTGCTTAGTTGCTAAGTCATGTCCAACTTTTTGCAACTCCATGTACTATAGCCCACCTGGCTCCTCTGTCCATGGGATTTCCCAGGCAAGAATACTGGAGTGGGTTGCCATTTCCTACTCCAGGGGATCTTCCTGAGCCAGGGATGGAACTTGTGTCTCCTGCATTGGCAGGTGGATTCTTTACCGCTAAGCCACCTGAGAAGCCCTTAAAGGATGAGTACTTGTCAGAAATGTTCTATCACACTATCCATTACATAACCAATAGTGACTGAGCACTGGAAATATGACCAGTGCATCTGAGAAAATAGATTTTTAGTTTCACTTAATAACAGTATGTAACTAGTAGCTACTGTTTTGCACTGAGTAGATCTAGGGTTTGGCTTATGTCTTCTCACCTTATTGCTTTTCTAGTAGGTAAACACTGAAGCCATACGTGAAATAGAAAAACTAGATTATCTGTCAATAACTAGTTGCTTATTTCTCACTGGACCCCTTTCCTCACTTTCAAATGGTTAACTTGAAACCGAAAGGGCAAAAAAAAAAAACCAGCAAAGGGGCAAAAGAAACCCAGCAATAGAAAAAAATGGATTCCAAAACTTTGCATTTTAATATGGCTGTTTATATATTCATACAGATGCATACCTCATTGTGCATGAGGAGTGAAATTGGTCATAAAATTATTATCCCACAAGCCTCAGTAGTGATTATTTAGTTCTAGTTGTTGTTCAGTCCCTCATTCATCTCCAACTCTTTAAAACCCCATGGACTGCAGCATCCCAGGCTTCCCTGTCCATCACCATCTGGTGGAGCTTGCTCAAACTCATGTCCATTGAGTCAGTGATGCCATCCAATCATCTCATCCTCTGACATCCCCTTCTCCTCCTGCCTTCAGTCTTTCCCAGCATCAGGGTCTTTTCCAATAAGTCAGTTCTTCACATCAAGTGGCCAAAGGATTGGAGTTTCAGCTTTAGCATCAGTCCTTCCAATGAATATTCAGGACTGATTTCCTTTAGCATGGACTAGTTGGATCTCCTTGCAGTCCAAGGGCCTCTCGATAGTCTTCTCCAACACCACAGTTCAAAAGCATCAATTCTTCAGTGCTCAGATTTCTTTATAGTCCAACTCTGACTTCCATACATGACTACTGGAAAAACCATAGCTTTGACTAGACAGATCTTTGTCAGCAAAGTAATGTCTCTGCTTTTTAATATGCTGCTTAGGTTGATCATAGCTTTCCTTCCAAGGAGCAAGCGTCTTTTGATTCCATGGCTGCAGTTACCATCTGCAGTGATTTTGGAGCCCAAGACAAAGTCTGTCACTGTTTCCATTGTTTCCCCATCTATTTGCCAAGAAGTGATGGGACCAGATGCCATGATCTTCACTTTTTGAATGTTGAGTTTTAAGCCAGTTTTTTCACTCTCCTCTTTCACCTTCATCAAGAGACTCTTTAGTTCCTCTTGGCTTTCTGACATAAGGGTGGTGTCATCTGCATATCTGAGATGCTTTGTGTGCTTTGTGTGAATTGCAAATGTAGTTGTAGGTAGTGACACAAAATTATTCAAGACACATATTATGTGCTAGAGATGAGGCGAGGTTAAGAAATGACACAACTTGAATGGCTGGAGGATTGCTTTTGAACAATTTTAAAATGGAATATGTGTGTTCTGGCAAATGCCATCTCTACCTCTTCCTTTCCTCTTTATGGTGCACTCTACCACCATCCCTACCCCTCCAATTCTGGCCATAGACATCTACTATGTTAGCATGTTTGTTCTATTCTCTTACTTATAGATGAGTAGTCCTGGAGGCTGTGGTGAAAGGGACATTGCCCATGGAAGTGACTCAACTACTTTAGATGACCACAGGAAAAATGGTATTTAGTAATTATATGTTCCTGAGAAGGAATCAAGGAGATTTATAGTCTTCAGAGTGTGAATATCCTTGAATAAGTGATCATTATATTAATAATATAAAAAATTATTAATATTTTAGTTTCCTTTTCTTTTTCTTTAGTTTCCTTTTCAACATTCTAGCTGATAAATCAATTCATGGAATGAATCAGTCTATGGTGTCAGAGTTTGTGTTCCTGGGACTCACCAACTCCTGGGAGATTCAACTCCTCCTCTTCGTGTTCTCTTCGGTTTTTTACATGGCAAGCATGCTAGGAAACTCCCTCATCATTCTCACTGTGGTGATGAACCCTCACTTACACTCCCCCATGTACTTTCTCTTGGCCAACCTCTCCATCACTGACCTGGGAGTTTCTTCTGTAATTTCCCCTAAGATGATTTATGACATTTTTAGAAAACGTAAAGTCATTTCCTTTGGAGGCTGCATCACTCAAATCTTCTTCATCCATGTCATTGGTGGTGTGGAGATGGTGCTTCTTATAGCCATGGCCTTTGATAGATATGTTGCCATATGTAAGCCTCTCCACTATTTCACCATTATGAGCCGAAAAATGTGTCTTCTGCTTCTTGTTGCTGCATGGATAACTGGCTTTATTCACTCTGTAGTTCAACTGGGTTTTGTTGTAAAATTGCCAATCTGTGGCCCTAACATAATAGATAGCTTTTATTGTGACTTTCCTCGGTTCATCAAACTTGCCTGCACAGACACCTTCAGGCTAGAGTCCATGGTCACAGCCAACAGTGG
Source organism: Antilocapra americana (assembly GCA_007570785.1). Lineage (NCBI taxonomy): Eukaryota > Metazoa > Chordata > Mammalia > Artiodactyla > Antilocapridae > Antilocapra > Antilocapra americana. The sequence continues at coordinate 5,999,940 of ML661889.1, read as the reverse complement.
ATTTATATCCCTGGGATCATTCTTCATTTTGATTGTCTCCTACATTTTTATCCTCATCACTGTTCGGAAACATTCTTCAGGTAGCTCATCTAAGGCCCTCTCCACTTTGTCAACTCATGTCATGGTGGTGATTCTGTTCTTCGGTCCTTGCATCTTTGTTTACATCTGGCCTCACTCCACGTCACACCTAGACAAATTCCTTGTTGTTTTTGATGCAGTTCTTACCCCTTTTCTAAATTCAGTCATCTATACATTGAGGAACAAAGAAATGAAAGTGGCAATGAAGAAAATATGCAGTCAATTTATTATTTACAGAAGGATTTCTTAAATGCCCAAAGTATTATGAAGTCTCTTTACTAAGTTGGAGTGATATTATACTTCTATTATTAATATCAGGAGTTTCCAAGTACCATATTCACATTTAGGTGACCCAGATTAAAATAATATGATTATTTTAGCAATGTTAACTGAGAAACCATATCACTGCCTATGATTGGGAAAGCATATGGTGTGGTAAAAAGTATCTTCTGGAGAAGGCCAATTGCTTGTCTCTCAGGGGACATTATCTGATGGATTTACTATGGTCTAGACTTCTAGACAGAGGATGAGATGGTTGGATGGCATCACAGACTCAATGGACATGAGTTTGAGCAAGCTTCAGGAATTGGTGATGGACAGGGAAGCCTGGCATGCTGCAGTCCATGGAGTTACAACAAGTCAGAAACTACTGAGCAACTGAACTGAACTGAGACTTCAAAATTGTCTCTTCAGTGTTAGAGTGGGTTATATAAAGGATTGCCAATTCAGTTCAGTTCAGTCACTCAGTCGTGTCCTACTCCTTGTGACCCCATGAATCACAGCATGCCAGGCTTCCCTGTCCATCACTAACTCCCAGAGTCTACCCAAACCCATGTCCATCGAGTCAGTGATGCCATATCATCCTCTGTTGTCCCCTTCTCCTCCTGCCCCCAATCCTTCCCAGCATTAGGGTCTTTCCCAATGAGTCAACTCTTTGCATAAGGTGGCCAAAGTATTGGAGTTTCAGCTTCAACATCAGTCCTTCCAATGAACACCCAGGACTGATCTCCTTTAGGATGGACTGGTTGGATCTCCTTGCAGTCCAACGGACTTTCAAGAGTCTTCTCCAACACCACAGTTCAAAAGCATCAATTCTTCAGCGCTCAGCTTTCTTCACCATCCAACTCTTACATCCATACATGATTACTGGAAAAACCATAGCCTTGACTACACGGACCTTTGTTGGCAAAGTAATTTCTCTGCTTTTAAATATGCTGTCTAGGTTGGTCATAACTTTCCTTGCAAGGAGTGTCTTTTAATTTCATGGCTGCAATCACCATCTGCAGTGATTTTGCACTTAGTAAAGCAATACTACATGGAAATATATACATCAAGATGCTTATTTATTAATTTGTCACAGAAAAATCAGTTAAGTGGCCTGAACTTCCACATAATGTAACTCATTCTTCAACTGTAGGAAAATTTCTGGGAAGTTAAATAGTGATAAAAACATAAATGAGCAGGGAATCAGAGCAAGAAGAGTTAGCTGGATTATACAAATATTTAATCATATCAGATTTTGATATTTAATGAATCTATCTCCACACTAGGATATGCCTACCATCACACTGGTAAAATAAGATCCTTAGGTCAGGCCTTTTATCTGAACAGTGTTAGCTGGTCTTCACAAGGTTTACCTTTTTACTCTTGTTCATACTATGTTCCAGGTCATCTAATCCCTATGCTCTTACAAATACATTCTTATTTCCACATGTAACTAGCCAGGTTCTTCCTATTCCTTCTCCTGGCATGACTATTCCTGTTGCATTTGAATAAATTGCAAGCTAAATTTTAGTTTGGAAAATGCTTTGCTTATGATTATATTCTCTTATAAAGAAATGAAGGATTTGCATCAACAGGTTTAACAAAGAGGAACTAAGGCTTATTCTCAAGGATGTAGTGCAAATAACTGATTTTTATAGATTCTTATATAGTTTATCAGTATTCCTTTGGTCTTACAAGCAGTCATTATTTACTTTATATCTTATCTTTTTTTTTAATTTTCTTTACTTTATTGTGTTGGTTTTGCCATAAATTGACATGAATCTGCCATGGGTTTACATATGCTCCCCCTCCAGAACCCCCCTCCCTCCTCCCTCCCAATTCCCTCCCCCTGGGTCATCTCGGTGCACCAGCCCTTAGCATCAGCCCTGGGCTGGCGATTGATTTCACATATGATAATTAACATGTTTCAATGCCATTCTCCCATACCATCCCACCCTTGCCCTCTTCCACAGGGTCCACGAGTCTGTTCTATACATCTGCATTTCTTTTGCTGTCTCGCATGCAGGGTTCTCGTTATCATCTTTCTAAATTCCATATATATGCGTTAGTATACTGTATTGTTGTTTTTCCTTCTGGCTTACTTCACTCTGGATAATAGGCTCAAGTTCCGTCCACCTGAGTAGAACTGCTAATTTCTTTGCCTTTTCTCTTTATTTCCATTGCCCTTACATCATTTATTCATTGTTGAGTCCATTTTTGGACCCTTGGGAAACCAATACCTGTATATCTGTTTATTTTGTTGTTTAGTCACTAAGCCATCTCCTACTCTTTTGTGACCCCCCCTGGACTATAGCCCACCAGTCTTCTTCGTCCACAGGATTTCCCAGGCAAGAATACTGGAGCAGGTTGCCATTTCCTCTTCCAGGGGATCTTCCCAACCCAAAAATCAATCCCGCGTTTCCTGTATCTCCTGCATTGGCAGGCAGATTCTTTTATCACTGAGCCACTTGGGAAGCTCTTCAAAAAAAGAATTATCTTAAATTTCTCTTTTTTATACTTGTACTTTTTCACGTTATTAATCTAAACTCTTTTAATTACATGTGTCAGGAATCCAATCAAGGAAAGCTTAAAGTAACTAAAACAAAAAAATTGTAAAGTTTCGTTTGTTCAAGAGGAAAATACCTATAGATCTGTTGTACAACAACTTGAATATACTTAACATTGCTGAGCTGTACTTAGAACTGGTGAAATGTATGTTTATATACATAGATTTTTACCACAAAGCAAAAACTCTTTAATATTTTTAAAAGGAACTTATTGACTCAGGTTACTGGGATATCTAATAATGGATCCAACCTCATAGACTCCAAGGAGTCATTTACTTGCACACTTTTGGATTTTTCTCTCTCATTCACTCCATTTCTCTTGCTCCTTGCTCTGTTTCTTTCTCTCCTCCTCTATTGACTATTTTTTTCTCTGTACATTGGTCTTATTTTCTTCTGTTGCACATGGACTTTTTTTATGCATCATGCAGGGAGAGAAGAGAGGCTGCAAATAACTCAAATTTTAAGTCATTTCAGCAGAGCAACCCTGTAGGAAAGGGAGAGGTTTTCTTTCCTAACATCTGTATTAAAACACAATGAAAGAATTCTAGTTAGCATTGTTTTAGCTCTATTCCAGATCTTTCATGGACTGACTTGATGTCCACCTTAGTAGCAAGGGCCAAAGTATGTGGTTGACAACCTCCAGAGACCTATGTGAATTTAAAGAGGAACATTTCTCAAATGGGGGAGATGGGATACTATCATCAGGTGGAAGGAGAAAAGTGATTCAAGACAGACAAAAAGCTGTCACATGTTTTTTCTAATTGAAATAGAAGTTAATATCCTGTGTTGAGATGTTCTTCTAACCTATCCTCATCAGTGGTATACTACCTTTTGCATATTGATTTATCAGTTCCACATATATGCTAATGATATTAACTCCTTTATTGTAACATTTGTATTATTTGCATTCAAATATTGTATTTGAATTTTTGTATTTGTATAAGACAATTATTTGTATTTGTATTCAAATATCTCCCCCAATTTGTTGTTTTCTTTTTAGCTTTAGCTATCACTTTCTGCAGCATAGAAATTGTACTTTTCATGATTCCAACTCTATAGAGCTTTTAAATTGTGACATCATAATTGTACTAAAATCTTTTCCATTCCAAAAAATTCTTTCTTCTTTTTCTCTGTTCTGACTGGGTGATTTCCACTAGCACAGCTTACAGATTGCTTCTCTTCTATATCATCCAGTCTTCTGTTGATTCCATCTAGCTATTTTTTATTTCAGTTATTGAATTCTTCATTTGTGATTGGTTCTTTCTTACATTAGCTAAGATTTTAAGTTCTCACTGAGTTCCTCCTTTCTTTTCCCAGGTATTATGAACATCCTTATAGTCATTTTTAAAACTTTTCTCCATTACATTAGGGTTTTTCTGGTGTTTCATTTTGTTCTTTTGTTTAGAACATATTTATCTGTCTTTTCATTTGGTTTGACCAGTGGTTCTTGTTTCTATGAATTAGGTGAAACAGCAACCTCTCCTGATCTTGAATAAGTGTCCCTGTAGGGAAGCATCCTCTTGAGTAGACTACTTGTGCTTTGGGGCTTTGGCAAGCTGGCTGGAACATGAGCACCCAGACTGGAGGCAGTGCCTGGGGAGTGCAGCAGCCAGGGCAGTCTTGGAGGGATGGCTGGGCACTGAGGAAGTACAGACCATGAAGATTCTCCAGAGTGGGAGGGGCATCAAAATGGAGCTCGTTAACACCTCTGACTTCCAGTAGTCTCCTGTTTGTTTGACAGATGACCTACGGTTACTAAATAGGTTGTCTTCTCATATAGTCTCAGTTCAGTTCAGTCACTCAGTCGTGTCCGACTCTGTGACCCCATGAATCGCAGCACTCCAGACCTCCCTGTCCATCACCAACTCCCGGAGTCTACCCAAACCCATGTTCATCAAGCTGGTGATGCCATCCAGCCATCTCATCCTCTGTCGTCCCCTTCTCCTCCTGCCCCCAATCCGTCTAGGTGTACTTGAAACAACTATTTGTTCAGCATGTCTCAGGGGAGCACACCAGGCATATCCCTCGCTATTGGAGTCTCTGTGACTAGTGGGGTTCCCATGAAGGGTTGTTATTCAGTCTCTAAGTCGTGTCTGACTCTTGGCAACCCTGTGGACTGCAGCACTCTAGGCTTTCCTGTTTTTCACTATTTCCTGGAGTTTTGCTCAAATTCATATCCATTGAGTCAATGATGCAATCTAACCATTTCATCTTCTGCTGCCCCATTCTCCTTTGCTTTCAGTCTTTCCCAGCATCAGTGTCTTTTCCAGTAAGTCAGCCCTTCACCTCAGGTGGCCAGAGTATTGGAGTTTCCAATGAACAGTCAGGGCTGGTTTCCTTTACAGCCCAAGGGACTCTCAAGAGCCTTCTCCGGCTCCACAATTTGAAAGCATCTATTATTTGGTGCTCTGTCATCTTTATGGTACAACTCTCATATCCATACATGACCCCTGGAAAAACCATAGCTTTGACTATACAGACCTTTGTTGGCAAAGTGATATCTTTGCTTTTTGATACACTGTCTAAGTTTATCATAGCTTTCCTTCCAAGGAACAAGTGTCTTTTAATTTCGTGGCTGTACTCACTGTCCACAGTGGTTTTAGAGCCCAGGAAAATAAAATCTGCCACTGTTTCCACTTTTCCCCTTTCTGTTTGCCATGATGTAATGGGACTGGATGCCATGGTCTTAATTTTTTGAATGTTGAGTTTTAAGCCAGCTTTTTCACTCTCCTCTTTTACCCTCATCATGGGTATTCCATTTTTATGTAGACTATCTCTGTGCAGTAGATCGTCAATCAATCCTCAGATCTTCTTAAGAAACAGTTGCTCTTTATGTAGGTATATATTCAATGTGCCTGTGGAAGGAGATGAGCTTGGGGCCTTCCTACATAGCCTATCTTTCCCTTCCCTCAGACAGGGAATATCTGTAATTGTATACTTTCCTTGAAAGAAAAGATGGCCTATGATACTTACTAATCTTACTTACTGTAGATCTTACTAATTTGTAAACAAGGCTAATGGTTGGTTTGTTTCCTTAAGACCTAAAAAAGAACAAAAGTATAAATTCCTTGACATGAAGTCTAGGGAGGGAATGTGGAGGCACGTTTTACATCACAGAGGCAAATCATCTTGTTCCTGTATAGTGAGTAATCTCTAATAGTCTTTTGCATAGGCATTCTCTGTGGCCTCCCTGAAATATAAAGCCTCAGAACCTTTTATGGGGCCATACCTCACCATACTATCAGTAGACTCACAATCCAAATTTTCCAGGATTACAGACCTGTCTTCATAGTGATATAAATTTATTCAGGGTACTGATTTTTCTTCCCCAACCATGGTGCGTCTGCAGAAACTATCATTTATAAGCTTATAGAATACTTTTTATACCCTATCTGTTCCTGTGGTGTCCCATGAAACATGAGCAGCTCTGGGCACATTTTTACAGAAAATGAAGTATAACAACAGACCAAAAGAATTTACTATAGCATGCATACACATGCATGCTCCATAACCAAAAAACAGCTCACTGATGGAGTGATGGAATGGACTTGTAAATACTCTGCTTTTGTATCAGTTGGGAAGTGAACACTGAGCAAGTTTAGGAGGCTATCTATTCTGTGCAGAACATATCTTAAACCAGTGGCCGCTACATATTGCCCTCTGTCCTATAGCCAGCATATGTGAACCTAAGGGAGAAAAAGTCACTTTAGCAATAGGATCAAATCATTTACTATGGAAATTTATACCCCCATTCTTGTGAGCTTTGCATTAGTAAGCTCAGAGGTCCTAATGCCTCCTGGGAAGAATATTCCAAAGGGAATACAGCTAAGACTGGCCTCGGACAACTTTGGGCCCCTCATATCACTGAACCTGTAAATGAAAGAGTTATTGCCTAGACATGGGCAAGAGTGAAAACAAAGTACATAAGCCATATATCGAGGTATTTGAGGGACTTCCATGGTGGTCCAGTGGTTAAGACCCCAAGCTCCCAATGGAGAGGCAGGGGTTTGATCCCTGGTCTGGAAACTAGGATCCCGTATGTTGTGTGCTGCAACCAAAAGATTTTTTTAAAGAAGAAAGAAACATTTGAAAGTTGTAAGTCAAATTAACAAAATCTTGATTACAGATCTTGTATTCCATTTTTCAGTGTTAATAAACATATGTTGTTTCCTCTCTGTCTCTAGTGTCTTATTATGAGTTCTTTAGGATCTCTGTTCCGGTCAAACCAAATAAGTCCCCAGGGTTAAAGTCCCCAGACCCATGAACTCCTTGTAAACTCTGGTCTAGGCAGTATCACTTGATCACTGTCCTCTGGAACTATTAATTAGCTTTTTTTCTACACCGGCAATATTTTATGGCACTTTATATTAGAGAACACAGAAAATCTGACTTGATGAAGATATTCTTTTCTTTGTACAGGTAAAAGAGAATAATAAGGGTAAACTTAACAACAAGGAAAGTAACTCTAATGTCAGAAATGAGCTGCTAAGGATATGAGTCATATGTTCAAACCCATGAGTGTTATTCTAAAACTGGGGAGCGCGTATCTGAGGTAACAAATTGACAAGCAGTGGAGCATAAGTGTAAAAGGGATATTGATATGTTGCAGAAAGTAAACTGACTTTGACCTTTTATTAGAGTCACACAGCTTTTGCACTAGGGTAACATTAAAATATTAGGAAAAGTCAAATGATTTTTTAATGTTTGGGGTTTAGCACTCTGTTGCCAGGATGATTATCTGAATGATTCTCATCCTCTGTAGTTTGACAAACAGGTGATAAAAATTGCTGACATAAGAAACTAAGAAAACAAAGGTTCTTGTAATCTCCATTAGTTTTTCAAAAGAGATAAATTATAAATCAATGCTCTTAAAAAGGGGGAAAAATTAATTAGGTATTTGTAAAACTTTCAAGATGAAAAACATCTGAATAGGAACTACCTAAATAGAGGAGATATCCAAAAATGTGAAACTGAATAAAGTATTTCCAGGGTAAATGTCATCTTATAATATGATATGGAAAGTATACAAATAACATGAAAACTTAAATATCAGTCGGCTCTACTACTCTCTTAAGTGCTTTATAATTTTAGAATTTTGCTTTTTTAATTTTGTCTCTAAACTATAAGTAGAATGAAGAAGATTTAGAGAGAGTTGACATATGTGATTTTTTGGATGTGGGAAGTACATGAAAAAGAGATCCCAAGAGAAAATGCAAAAGGGATTGAGTTTTTGAGTCTTAAAAACTGAAAGCTTAGCTTGAAGAAAGTAGGGAAAACCACTAGACCATTCAGGTATGACCTAAATCAAATCCCTTGTAATTATACAGTGGAAGTGAGAAATAGATTTAAGGGACTAGATCTGATAGACAGGGTGCCTGATGAACTATAGATGGGGGTTTATGACATTGTACAGGAGACAGGGATCAAGACCATCCCAAAGAATAAGAAATGCAAAAGAGCAAAATGGCTGTCTGAGGAGGCCTTACAAATAGCTGTGAAAAGAAGAGAAGTGAAAAGCAAAGGAGAAAAGGAAAGATATTCCCATGTGAATGCAAAATTCCAAAGAATAGCAAGCAGAGATAAGAAAGCCTTTCTTAGCGATCAATGCAAAGAAATAGAGGAAAACAATACCGGGATGACCCAGGGGGAGGGAGGAGAGAGGGGGGTTCTGGAGGGGGAGCATATGTATACCCATGGCGGATTCATGTCAATGTATGGCAAAACCAACACAATAAAGTAAAGAAAATTTAAAAATAAAATAAATAAAACAGAAAAGAAAAGGCAGAGGAACCAGAGATCAAATTGCCAACATCCGCTGGATTATCGAAAAAGTTCCAGAAAAACATCTACTTCTGCTTTATTGACTATGCCAAAATCTTTGACTGTGTGGATCACAATAAACTGTGGAAAATTCTGAAAGAGATGGGCATACCAGACCATCTGACTGTCTCTTAAAAAACCTGTATGCAGGTCAGGAAGCAACAGTTAGAACTGGACATGGAACAACAGACTGGTTCCAAAGAGGAAAAGGAGTACATCAAGGCTGTATATTGTCACCCTGCTTATTTAACTTATATGCAGAGTACATCATGAGAAACACGGGGCTGGATGAAGCACAAGCTAGAATCAAGATTGCCCAGAGAAATATCAATAACCTCAGATATGCAGATGACACCACCCTTATAGCAGAAAGTGAAGAGGAACTAAAAAGCCTCTTGATGAAAGTGAAAGAGGAGAGTGAAAAAGTTGGCTTAAGGCTCAACATTAAGAAAACTAAGATCATGGCATCTGTCCCATCAGTTCATGGGAAATAGATGGGGAAACAGTGGAAACAGTGTCAGGCTTTATTTTTTGGGGCTCCAAAATCACTGCAGATGGTGATTGCAGCCACAAAATCAAAAGACGCTTACTCCTTGGAAGGAAAGTTATGGCCAACCTGGATAGCATATTGAAAAGCAGAAACATTACTTTACCAACAAAGGTTTGTCTACTCAAGGCTATGGTTTTTCCAGTAGTTATGTATGGATGTGAGAGTTAAACAATGAAAAAGGCTGAGCGCCGAAGAATTGATGCTTTTGAACTGTGGTGTGAGAAGACTCTTGAGAGTCCCTTGGACTGCAAGGAGATCCAACAAGTCTATCTTAAAGGAGATCAGTCCTGGGTGTTCATTGGAAGAAATGATATTGAAGCTGAAACTCCAATACTTTGGCCACCTCATGCGAAGAACTGACTCATTGGAAAAGACCCTGATTCTGGGAAAGATTAGGGGCAGGAGGAGAAGGGGAAGACAGAGGATGAGGTGGCTGGATGGCATCACCGACTCGATGGACATGGGTTTGGGTGGACTCCGGGAGCTGGTGATGGACAGGGAGGCTTGGTGTGCTGCGGTTCACAGGGTTGCAAAGAGTCGGACACAACTGAGCGACTGAACTGAACTGAACTGTACATAAAAAGTTAATTGAAAGAGGCACTGAAAATTATTTTACTGCACATGTTATAACAAGTAAAAGAACTGGTCTTAATATAGGAGAGGCAGATATTTACTTAGGTGTGGAGACAAATTTATGACAATTTTTAAACAAAATACAGGGCGTTTCAGCTAAGGGAAGTTATACCCTCTCAATATTTTTAGGTTGAGAAGGAAATTTACAACAGTGATAGTCTAGATTTTCAAAACCAAAAGATGTCATAGTCCACTTTCAGTTTAATAATTCTATAATTTGGAACCATAGCTGCCAATATTTCCCTTATCTATAAAGATTAAATGTCTTGGAATCTATTTCTGGAAGACTAATTGATACTATATGGGTCAAGAAAGGGAATTAATCACAACAAAAGGCAAAATGATTGAGTCTTTTCTTTTATATCTGAATATTTAATTACTTTAACAGAGTTACAATTAACATGTTCGAGAAAAACACTCTAACAACTTTCTCTTTTGAGAAAAACCAATCTGTAAGAGAACCAGGTTTTAGAACATCATCAATCAGGGGGTGGTTTGTAGATATTAAGTGACCCCTACGTGACTAGACATCATGGCACTTCCCTGTTGGCTTAATGGTAAAGAATCCACCTGCAGTGCAGGAGTCACAGGTTTGATCTTTGGGTCAGGAAGATTCCCTGAAGAAGGAAATGACCGCCCTCTCCAGTACTCTCACCTATGAGATCTCATGGACAGAGGAACCTGGCAGGCTACAGTACATGGCATCATGAAAGAGTTGGACACGACTTAGTGACTAAACAAAAGGTGACTAGACATCATATCCTGGTGTCTCCATATAAAATTTCACACTTAAAACTGTGAGTTTCTGTACTGTGATATTTTATGTATATTTTTCTTCCTTTATCACATCTAGGGAAATTTTAATTTTGACTTCTTCTAAACTTTTTTTCCAGTACATATTTCACAGTAAGTAAACAATGGTTCACATTATCCTATCACGCTTCATGGTTATAGTGCTTTCATATGTAAACTTATTTTCCTCAAATTCCAGTTCTTAAGTAGTTGAAGGTGTTGGAGAACCGAAGGCCAAATAAACCTTACAACCTGATGTGTATAATTGATAAGGCTTATGGAGAATGTCTTCTAAGAGACTGAGTGCCTAAAAGATACTTGAAATACAGTATTAAATGTTGTTTATGATTATAAAATTTCTGAAGAGTAGATCCAGAAAGTCATGAGAGTCATATTTCTTAAACTGTCTCATAAAGCGGGCCTTGTCTTTTCTCTTCTTGTCACTATATACATACTTTTTTTTAATCCTTCTTTCTTTTAAGTACTCATTTTAACCTAGTTTTTTTTCCTTATCCCTTTACTTTTATAATCTAGTCTCTAACTTCTTTGTCTCTTGAGAACTCTTCTCAGTCTTTTAGTGCATCTTACCAGTTATATAATCAGGGATATTGCAATGGTTTTTAAACATCCAATTATATCTATTCTATCTTTGTGGACTTGTTATAAGTACATAATCTGCTATACTTATTACTATAAAATTTGCAGTCTGATTCTCCCATGTTGAAGGCTACCTATTTATATCCTATTTTTCACATCATTGAAAATTTTAGCCAATTTTTCACAGAAGCAATATTTTTGGTACTGCCCACTCTTCTTTTTTTGGCTTCCCCCATGGCTCAGTGGGTAAAGAATATACCCACAATCCAGGAGATGTGGGTTTGATCCCTTGGTTTGGATCCATGGGATTGCAGAGTCAGACATAACAGCACACACACATTCATACTATATTCTTACAATCAAGTCAGCTACAGAAAGAAAATATTTTTAACTTTTTATTTTATATGAGAGCATAGTTGATTAGCAATGTTGTGTTAGTTTCAGGGGTACAACAAAGTGATTCACTTATAACAAATATACATGTATCTGTTCTTTTTCAAATTCTTCTCCTAATTAGGGTGTTACAACATATTGAGCAGAGTTCCTTGTGCTATACAATAGGTCCCGGTTGGTGATCTATTTTAAGTGTGAAAGTGAAGTTGTTCAGTCATGTCCAATTCTTTGCAACCCCAACTGTAGCCTACCAGGCTCCACCATCCATGGTATTTTCCAGGCAAGAATACTGGAGTGGGTTGCCATTTAGTATAGTAGTATGCAAATGTAATAAGGAAGAGAAAATATATTTACAGTACTGTAACTTTATATCATCTATTTAAAAAATAAATCATCTGTCCGTACCTACATCTATATATCTTGTAAGATACAAATTATTGTGTATATTACACATATATTAACACTAGACATCAAAAAAGAAAAGATAAAGTGAAGAGAGACTGAAACTTAGTCATAACAATTTATAAACTGATAATGAAGTAGCAATATGATTGCCTCAAAGTAACCTAGAGTAATCAATACAATTGCTTCATGGTAGCCTTGCTGAAACAATAATGAATTAATCACTATAAAATTTTATGGTGTATCAGGCAGTCAGTTCAACCACTCAGTCGTGTCCAACTCTTTGTGACCCAATGGACTGCAGCACGCCAGGCTTCTTAGTCCATCACCAAATCCTAGAACTCGCTCAGACTCATGTCCATTGAGTCAGTGACGCCATCCAACCATCTCATCTTCTGTCGTCGCCTTCTCCTTCTGCTTTCAATCTTTGCCAGCATCAGGGTCTTTTCCAATGAGTCAGTTCTTCACATCACGAGGCCAAAGGATTGGAGTTTCAGCTTTAGCATCAGTCCTTCCAATGAATATTCAAGACTGATTTCCTTTAGGATGGACTAGTTGGATCTACTTGCAGTTCAAAGGACTCCCAAGAGTCTTTTCCAATACAACAGTTCAAAAGCATCAATTCTTTGGTGCTCAACTTTCTTTATGGTCCAGCTCTCACATCCATAGATGACTACTGGAAAAATCATAGCTTTGAATAGATGGACCTTTTTCAACAAAATAACATCTCTGCTTTTTAATATGTTGTTTAGATTGGTCATAGCTTTTCTTCCAAGGAGCAAGCGTCTTTTAATTTCATGGCCTCAGGCACTATCTCCAGTGATTTGGGGGCCCCCCAAAATAAAGTCTGTCACTGTTTCCATTATTTCCCCATTTGTTTGCCATGAAGTGATGGGACCAGATGCCATGATCTTCATTTTTTGAATGTTGAGTTTTGAACCAGCTTTTTCACTCTCATCTTTCATTTTCATCAAGAGGCTCTTTAGTTCTTTTTCGCTTTCTGCCATAAGGGTGGTGTCATCTGCATATCTGAGGTTATTGATATTTTCCCCAGCAATCTTGATTCCAACCTTTGCTTTATCCAGCCCAGCATTTCTCATGATGTACTCTACATGTGTTAAATAATCAGGGTGACAATATACAGCCTTGACGTACACCTTTCCCTATTTGGAACCAGTCTATTGTTCCATGTCTGGTTCTAACTGTCACTTCTTGACCTGCATACAGATTTGTCAGGAGGCAGATCAGTGGTCTGGTGTTCCTATCTCTTTCAGAATTTTCCACATTTTATTGCGATCCACACAGTCAAAGACTTTGGCATAGTCAATAAAGCAGAAGTAGATGTTTTTCAGGAACACTCTTGCTTTTTTGATGATCCAATGGATGTTGGCAATTTGATCTTTCATTCCTCTGCCTTTTCTAAATCAAGCTTGAACATCTGGAAGTTCACGGTTCACGTATTGCTGAAGCCTGGCTTGGAGAATTTTGAGCATTACTTTACTAGCATGTGAGTTAAGTGCAATTGTGTGGTAGTTTGAGCACTCTTTGGCATTGCCTTTCTTTGGGATTGAAATGAAAACTGAGCTTTTCCAGTCCTGTGGCCATTGCTGAGTTTCCCAAATTTTCTGGCATATTGAGTGCAGCACATTCACAGCTTCATCTTTCAGGATTTGAAATAGCTCAGCTGGAATTGCATCACCTCCACTGGCTTTGTTCATAGTGCCACTTCCTAAGGCCCACTTGACTTCAGACTCCAGGAGATCTGGCTCTAGGTGAGTGATCACACCATTGTGGTTATCTTGGTCATGAAGATCTTTTTTGTATAGTTCTTCTGTGTATTCTTGCCATCTCTTAACATCTTCTGCTACTGTTAGGTCCTTACCATTTCTGTCCTTTATTGTGCCCAACTTTGAATGAAATATTCCCTTGGTATCTCTAGTTTTCTTGAACAGATATCTAGTCTTTCCCATTCTACTGTTTTCCTCTATATCTTTGCATTGATCACTGAAGAAGGCTTCCTTATCTCTCCTTCCTATTCTTTGGAACTCTGCATTCAAATAGGTATATCTTTCTTTTTCTTCTTTGCCTTTAGTTTCTCTTCTTTTCTCAGCTATTTGTAAGGCCTCTTCAGACAACCATTTTGCCTCTTTGCATTTCTTTTTCTTGGGGATGGTCTTGATCACTGCCTCCTGTAAAATGTCATGAACCTCCATTCATAATTCTTCAGGCATTGTCTATCAGATCTAGTCCCTTTAATTTATTTGTCACTTTCACTGTATAATCATAGGAGATTTGATTTAGGTCATACCTGAATGATCTATTAGTTTTACCTACTTTCTTCAATTTCAGTCTGAATTTGGCAATAAGGAGTTCATGATCTGAGCCACAGTCAGCTCCTGGTCTTGATTTTGTTGACTGTATAGAGCTTCTCCATCTTCGGCTGCAAAGAATATAATCAATCTGATTTCAGTATTGACCATCTGTTGATGTCCACATGTAGAGTCGTCTCTTGTGTTGTTGGAAGAGTGTTTGCTATGACCAGTGCTTTCTCTTGGAAAAACTCTGTTGCCCTGCTTTATTTTTTACTCCAAGGCCAGAATATATACTCTTGGAACACTGGAGTGAGTAGCCTTTCCCTTCTCCAGGGGATCATCCCAATCAGGGATCAAACCAGGGTCTCCTATATTGCAGGCGAATTCTTTACCAACTGACCTATCAGAAAAGCCCAAGAATACTGGAGTGGGTAGCCTGTCCCTTCTCCAGCAGATCTTTCTGACCCAGGACTCAAACCAGGGTCTCCTATATTGCAGATGAATTCTTTACCAACTGACCTATCAGGGAAGCCCTTTATGGTACATTGCATCACAATAATATTTATAATTTAGCATTGGACATATTGTTAGATTTTTAAAAACATACTTACTTGTGATCACCGACTAATAGGCAGTGTCTCCAATTACTATACAGTAAAGTAATTTCAGAAAACCAAGTTATGAAAGGTTAAGGAAACTAGCATATTATTAATTTTATATTAAATATTAATCACCTTATGTCTATTTAAGAATAGGCTATCCACTTCAATATAAGTTTTGCACAATGTTCTACAGATATATTTTTGTATGTTTATTGAAAACTCCACAGGTAAATAGACTCACAAAGTTCAAATTCACATTGTTCAAGGGACAACCGTACTTGTTATTCAGACTTAACAAACAATTATTTGTGACTGTAAATTTTCAGTGAATGGGATTGAGGAAGGTAGATCCAGTTCTTAACTTTGTAGAACTTGCAGCCCAGGTGGGAAGGAGAAATTAAACAAATAATAAATTACATATCTGTTAAGTACTGCTAGAATACAGTGTGCTTTGAGAACAAGTCAATTAAACTTATACGAGATAATTTTTAAGAAAACATAAATATTAATATTTTTCTTAATTATTTATGAAATATATTTTCTGATATAAAAGATTGCTACTCCCGTATGTCAACAGTGTTTTATTTTCTATTCACTCATGTCTCATGTACTGAGTGCTATGAGGGCAAGTGAAATAAAGTAAACATAATATTTACTGAATACTTACTATCACCTTATGTTTAGATGCATTAGTTATTCTACTAATTGCAATTGCATAGGTAAATAAACTGAAGCTCAAAGAATTTAAGCAACTTGTCCAAGATAAGATAAAGTTATCAATGGATGACATTTAGTATAAATCTTGAAATCTAAATCCAAAACCCATATTCCCTTCACTAAGTTATGTTGTATCTCTAGAATTAATAATCATGTGATACTGGAATAAGTCCTTATATAGAGGTTTGTACAAAATGGTTTCCACTACATTGTGCATTTCATAGTTTTAAGATTTTCAGATCATATGCTAAGAACCCTAAGACAGTGTTTCTCAAATTACCTGTGTTGAAGGATAAGATTTTTCCCTTTATTTCTAGTCCTTCATGGACTATTACTTTTGTAAACTACAAAACTTGGCATCACTGTATATCAAATTGCTGGAGAAGTTTTTAAATACTGACTCAAACTCTTTACCTGGTATGATGCAAATTGGTAACAGACAGTTCATGGACCTGCACCTCTCTGGACCACTTTTCAGAGAGTACAAACGTGAATAAGCCAAAATCCCTGCCTTCAAGAAGCTTAAAGTCTACTTGGTAAGTTAGAACTGTCATCAGTTCACTATGATACAGGGACAATAAAATAAATGTTAGTAGTAGTAAGCCAAAACTGTAAACCTTTAAATAATATTGAAGGTGAATGTGTTCTCATGGGTGGGGCCAGGTGAAAGTTCATAGGCTTGAAAGAGATGGCAGTAGTGATTAGTTCATTGTAACTAGGATTGGATCATATTGGTTTTGAACCCAAATTCAAAGGGCTAAGGTTGAATTCCTTATACTAATGCTGAACATCTTGTATCTCATGAGTATTACAGGGCATCAACCCTGGGAGGAAGAGAGGGTATTAAATGCAGAAATGATAAGGTGCTAAGAAGAGCCCCATATGATAGCCATCAATTTCCCTGTGTAAAGACATTTTAAGGTCACGAGCATATTGGGTCAGTTCTAATGCTAATGTAGAAATAGACTTTCATAGCTGTAATCCCTTTTCTTCTAATTTATTATCAACATAATTATCATGATTTACATTTTTTCTATTGTCCTCCTTCAGGTAGTAATGCTAACAAAGCTAATGGATGGAGCAAATCAGTCTGTGGTGTCAGAGTTTGTGCTCTTGGGACTCACCAACTCCTGGGAAATACAGCTTCTCCTCTTTGTGTTCTCCTCCACATTTTATATGGCAAGCATGATGGGAAACTCCCTCATTATACTCACTGTGACTTGTGACCCTCATTTACACTCCCCCATGTACTTTCTGTTAGCCAACCTCTCCTTCATTGACATGGGAGTTTCTTCTGTCACTTCTCCCAAGATGATCTATGACCTTTTCAGAAAGCATAAAGTCATCTCCTTTAGAGGCTGCATTGCTCAAATCTTCTTCATCCACATCGTTGGTGGTGTGGAGATGGTGCTGCTCATCGCCATGGCCTTTGACAGATATGTTGCCATATGTAAGCCTCTCCATTATCTGACCATCATGAACCCTAGAATGTGCATCTCCTTTTTAGTAGCTGCCTGGATGATAGGCTTTATCCACTCCATGGTTCAGCTGCCTTTTGTGGTAAATTTACCCTTCTGTGGCCCAAATGTGTTGGACAGCTTTTACTGTGACCTTCCTCGGCTGATCAAACTTGCCTGCATAGACACATACCAACTAGAGTTCATGGTCATGGCCAACAGTGGATTCATCTCTATTGGCTCCATCTTTATTCTGATTATTTCTTACATTGTCATCATTCTCACTGTTCAGAAACACTCTTCAGGTAGTTCATCTAAGGCTCTGTCCACACTTTCAGCTCACATCACTGCAGTAGCTCTGTTCTTTGGTCCTTTGATTTTTATCTATACTTGGCCATTTCCTTCCACACACCTGGATAAGTTTTTGGCCATCTTTTATGCAGTTCTCACTCCTTTCCTGAATCCTGTCATTTATACATTCAGGAATCAAGACATGAAAGTGGCAATGAGGAGAGTATGCAGACAGTTAGTGAGTTATAGAAAGATCTCTTTAGTGATGCCTGTATTGTAATGCCCTTGCTAATTACTGATATTAATCAGTGCTGATGATCAAACTCTGAGAAAAACTTTTCTTTACCCTACTTTGATTTTTTTTTTAATTTTCTTTACTTTATTGTGTTGGTTTCGCCATACAATGACATGAAACCACCCTGGGTTTACATATGCCCCCCCTCCAGAACCTCCCTCCCTCCTCCCTCCTGACTCCCCCCTACCCTACTTTGATTTTATTATGCACACTGATAGCAAGTCCACTTTGTCTTTCACTTAGGAGGTAGCAAAATTCACTTTTGAAAAGAGAAAAGGAGTTATATATGAAGCATTTATATTTAAATATTATACTAATCTTGAGCCTCAAATCCTAAGGAATAATGTTTATGTGAAGTAACTATTAGAAATACAAAACATGGAAACACTTTTTTTAAGGCCTTAAGAACACTAAGAACCTGCCTGGCTCCTTTTAACAAAGCATGCCTCATGGTCAGGAATTCCTATCAGCACCCAATAGGAGACGTGCTAAGTGAGGACAGAACTAAGTCTTCTTATTGGATGCTGCAGCTTGCCCACATTCTGCCCTTCCTTTGGCTCTCTGCCAGGGCTGTGTAAAGATGGCAAAATCTTCAAAAGCAAACACATAGTATGTTTGAGAACAAACGTGTATGGAGTCATGTATCTCTCGGTAGAAACCAAAGGAACTGTTCTTGGAATACAAAGAGCTGAGAAACACGAGGATTTTCTCTGTGATTAGTATTATTCTGCTCAAACTCCATTACATTCTCATGCCTCTTTTCTTCCTATGTCTTCCTCTTTAATTTTCTTCAGCCATTTATGGTCTCTGGGCTAGGAAAATCTTTTCCTCCTTTCCCTCTCCTCTCTCTTTTTCTTCCCATCCCATTATTCCTCCTCCTTTCCCCACTTCCCAGAATTTGCTGCTCTTTTCCCTTTGAACTTCCTTTATAGTTACCACTTTAAAATTGCCCTCTTGTAATTATTATAAATTGCCTCCTCAATCAGTTTCATGTTTTGAAAGACTTATTGTTTTGGTCCTAGGAGCTGAGCCACGGAATGTAAATGAAGGGAGAATAACTAAATGGCAAGGGTAGGGTCACTTACAGAAATTTCTTTCATATTTTCAGCTGTGACCCACAGTATGGAACACTGTATATGCTGCAATACATACCACACCCCAGCTTCATAAGGAACTTAAAAGAACTTAAAGTTTTACATAATTGTATTTATTTTTTGCAAAATAGTTTTTTCTTCTCTTTCATCTTTTCTTCAACTTCAATTTACAGTCAATTTTTTGAGCAACAGAATCTGTGCTAAGAAAATTAAACAATAGATGGATAGTAATATTTACCACTTGTAGTTCAAAGCAGAATGAATGCTCTAAGATAAATTTGTTATGTCATTATGACAGTGAATGCAAAACTCTAGTCTTGGTTTAATATAATATTTGGTAGTATGGCATTTCTAAGTTTTTTTTTAAATAAGTCCATCAAAGCTGAGCTGTGCAAACTTTGTCAGAATTTTAACACATGATCATTTTGCTTCCTACTCATTACTTGAAATTGTATATATATATATATCTTCTTATAAAGACTTTGGTTATTATACAAAATGAGATAAGCAACTGGATTTTGAACTAGGGAACAGCAGGCTTACATTTTCAGTGTAAGCTGAAAATGGATCACTCTGGCTGCTTCATCCTTCAGAGCTTCAAGGATACAGTCAGGGAAATCATTAGAAGTTATTGCAATAATTCTAGCAGGAGATGATGCTGACTTAGATCAGAGTGATAAAGGTAGAGGTAGTGAGACATGGTACAGTCTCTATAGATTGACATGATACGTAATGAAATGTCCAGCATTATAGATATCCTTGACCATTTGGAAAATGTGAAATAGTGGACTTCATTGTAGAATTTTCATATAAAAATAAACAAAACCCCAAATCTACAAAATTATGAAAGGTACTAATAGGGTAAATACACACTTAGTCACTAACTTTAAAAAGGACTTTAGAATAAAGAGACATTTGAAGATTTAAAAAGGAGTCTGAGGGAAACAAAGTGAGTGATCCCTTACAAAACAACTCAATAGCACAAATAGTGATGCAGGATGAATATATTGTCAAGGCCCAGCTGAAATTTTTGGTATATGATATATATCATTAAAAACATATTAGCCACATATACTACAATAAAGGGCTTCCCTGGTGGCTCAGCTGGTAAAGAATCTGCCCGCACTGCAGAAGACCTGGGTTCCATCCCTGGGTTGGGAAGATCCCCCGGAGAAGGGAAAGGCTACCCACTCCAGTATTCTGGCCTGGATAATTCTATGGACTGTGTAGAAGAACATGGGGTCACAAAGAGTCAGACACAACTGAGCAACTTTCACTTTCACTACAATAAATGGCAAATGGTACAAGGAAGTCATTCTCTTTCTGTGTTTTATGCATTTTTCCCAGGGAGACCTCGAGAGCTATGGTAAAACTGTGTATATTTAACTGAAGGCGGGAGAAGTAAACATTGAAATATTGTAGCCAAGTGCCAGTTGTACCTCTTCAGTTTACTCTGCCTCTCTGAGGAGTTAGCCTTTGTTTATAGGCATAGAGCCAGGGTGAGTTAAACACTGAAGAATGTTTAGCTCTGAAGGTAAAGAGCTAATAACTGTCACTGCTACATTCAAACAATTTTTCTGTAACTAAAATCTGCTAATTATCTGAAACCTAGGCAAAAGGATATTGCAAACATTTTTCCCACTTCCATCAAGGCCAATAAGTAAAAAATTTCTACACATATTCAAAGTTTCATAGGACCGAGTGAGGAGCAAGAAAGCATTTGAAGCAGTATTCAAATGACTCCATGAAAGATAGAATTAAAATTACATAAAGAACCATGACATTTCATGAACACTTTCCAAAAACTAGAGGAAAATATGCTCCAAACTAAAATTATGAGAAAGCACACTGGGATTTCAATAAATGAAATGATGTAAGCAAAGGAAGGACTGATGCTGATGCTGAAACTCCAATACTTTGGCCACCTGATGAAAAGACCCTGATGCTGGGAAAGATTGAGGGCAGGAGAAGAAGGGGATGACAAAGGATGCGATGGTTGGGTGACATCACTGACTCAATGGACATGAGTTTGAATAATCTCCAGGAGTTGGTGATGGACAGGGAGGCCTAGCGTGCTGCAGTCCATGGGGTCGCAAAGAGTCGGACACGACTGAACTGAACTGAACTGAAGCAAAGGAAATGTAACAACAAGAGATCTATATTAACTGCTACATGAACAAATCAGTGAAATTCAGTGAAACATTTCATACCATATTAGACTTAATAGAATACATGTATTTTTCCTATTACCAAGCTTAATTTTTTAACATTTGATTTTGTATTGGGGTATAGCCAATTAACAATGTTATGACCAGTCAATCAGTCAGTTCAGTCATTCAGTTGTGGGTTGCTTTGTCCTCCTCCAGGGGATGTTTCCAACCCAGGGATCGAACCCAGGTCTCCTGCATTGCAGATGGATTCTTTATCATCTGAGCCACCAGAGAACCCCAAGAATACTGGAGTGGGTAGCCTGTTCCTTCTCAGGGGATCTTCCAAACCCAGGAGTAGAACTGGGATCTCCTGCATTGCAGGCAGGTTCTTTACCAGCTGAGCTACCAGAGAAGCTTCCATCCCTGTTTCCATGGTTGCTTTGCACACTGATCAAGTCTTGCAATGGATAGGGGCAGGAGCTGACTGAAATTCACCAAATAGCTGTCTAGTCCATCTAGATGACTAGCCAGGATTACCAGGACTAGCAACAACAATGAGGCATTATTGCCCCTAAACCTGAGGGACAATGGGAGGTATAGGGCCATAACTCAGAGAAAAAGCCACAGCAACAGGAGAAGGCCACCCATGACAGAGCTTTGGCAGAAGAATGCAGTAATTGCCAAAACTCAGAAGGAAGGAAGATAAGGGACTTACGATCCTATCACTTTCTTCTCCTCCACCTTCCTGCAATAGCTTCGAATAGCTTTACCTAAGCAAAAACCAGAGGGCAGGAGCCTTTGGTTGACTCATCCACAATGTTCACTTTTACAGGGCACAGAGCATAGTGGACACAATGAAAATTATATATGAGAAGGTAATTAAAGAATTGCCATCAAAACAGTTTAACATTATCCTATTAATGGATATTTGAGCTTGTCCAAAATTTGCTTCACAAGGTACTAACAAATATTTTCACATGTGTTCTTATACAAATGTGCAAGTGCTTCCAGAGTCTACAAAATGAGATGTGGCATTTCTATGAAATACTCTGTACAGTTTCATTTTTCATATTTACTGTTAAATAGTCTCATGACCACATGGAATTTCCATAACTATAACAATTTAATTGGTCAACAGAAGGAATATATTCAGTTATTTAGTCATATGAGATACTTCCCAATTAGGACAAAGGGTAAATTACATTACCAAATGGACATAGCTTATTGATGCTTTCCTTTCTGCTGTGTTAATAATGGACTCACGACCAGTAAGGACTCTAACTACCAGATTAGAGGGACACTGGATATCATCATTCTAAGGCTTATATCCCTTAAAAACCCAGGAATACCTCAGTAACACCTAAGCATTTGGTAGTTCTCTTGGGATAATGAGGACCTATTTGCTATCAGATGTGAGGTAATAGAGAATTTGGTTTGTTAGTTGACCTTTATTTTTCATCCTATTTGTCTATTTCCTTGTTTTACCTATTTGTCTTATTTCCATTGGAAGTATAATAAAAATTTGGTTAGCGAGTCAATATGAGATTTGGGGTATCCATCTATACTTTTAATTCCTTTGTATATCTAAGTCTTGATCTGTAGCTGAAATTCCAGAACTGAGCCTAGTAGTTTTATGTATAACTGTGCTTAAAAAATTGAGGAGTTTTTATCTTTCACTGTATAAATATGAAGATTTTCCTACTTCAAAGATTTATTAGTAAATAAAAATAAAGCCTCTTAAAGGAATCCTATTAGTATTGCTTTATGGAGATTAAGTATATCTTGAATCTAATATTCCCCAAATATTATATATGCCATCTTTTTCAGAAAAAATTTCTCAAAGAAATTATGACTCAGAGCATTTTTATATGAGAATCCCAATTCAAATAATCAAAATAAATTCTAATATAACATAGGTTGGTTTGATAATGTTTTTCATAAAATAGGCATGCATCCTCTCCTTGGTCTTATCAAAATGGTATATAAAACAAACATTTAAAATTCTGGAAAATGTAAAATCATTTATTAATCAATTAGAATTATAATTCTTACAGTTTTATAATGAGTCCACTGGAATATAAACTCTATGATTCTTACTCGTTTAAAATTTTGGTTTAGTTTTAATAATTAGTGGATATTTTCTGGGTAATTCTTAAATAAGATTAAGTACTGAAGCATTGGTCATGGTGAAGGTATGTATTTGTGTGTGTGTGACATACCTTTCTAGAGCATTTATTTCTTTGGTTCATGTTAGCAAATGTGTTCACTTTTGCTACTTAAAAATAATGTTTACTTCCTTTAAAAAAAAGGTGTAAGTACATAGAATGTTTGTGGCCATTGGGGGTTATATTTTCGGTGTTCCTGGGCTTCATTAGTTAATAAATAATTATATATGACAGAAGATTCTCAATTTTCCACCTTTAAGTTGGCAAAGACTCTGTTCTTGACCAAACTTTATTCAGACTCCTCTGAGCTCTCTTCTCCACCAGACCTCAACCTGGGGCACACCCTTGATGGGCTTGCATAGCCCAGTTGTAGCAAGAATCCTGCTAAATTATTATAGAAGAAATTCCCCAGCCTTGATACCTAATAAAATTTCTAAACCTCTACTTTTGATATCTGATCATCCTAGTCTGCCCTCAGTAAGCACCTGTAAAGTCAGTTTAGCAAGAATTCTTCATATCTTTAGGTATTTCCATTCACTGCCATGCTCCCTGCCCCCAACTGCTGCTCTTTGGCAGTAAATTCCCACTTGTTTTAATTGTATTTGTAATTGACCTCATTTCTTTTTATATAATTTTATTCATTTATTTTTGGCCGCGCTGGCTCTTCGTTGCTGCACAGGCTTGTTTCAGGTTGCAGCAAGTAGGAGCTACTGTCTAGTTGGGGTGCATAGGCTTCTCATTGCAGTGGCTTCTCTTGTTGCAGATGATGGGTTCTGTGGCATTCGGACCTTGGTAGTTGTGGCACAAGGGCTCAGAAGTTGCAGCTCTTGGGCTCTAGAGCAGTTTCAATAGTTGTGGTGCATGGGCTTAGTTGCTTTGCAGCATGTGGGATATTCCTGGACCAGGGCTGAAACCCTTGTTTCCTTCATTGGCAGGTAGATTTTTCACTACTGAGCTACCAAGGAAGCCTGGGAATTGACGACACTTCCATACTGAGATCTCTTTTTTCATATTGCAATAATTTCTGAATAAAATCAGTTTTTCCAAACTAAAAATAGAGTTACCATATGATCCAACAGTCCCACTCCTGGGCATATATCTAAAACAAGATGAAAACTTTAGTTTAAAAAGATATACTTACCTCAGTGTTCACAGCAACATTATGTATAATAGCCAAGATGGGCACCCTCAATGCCCATCAGCGGATGAATGGATAAAGAAGATGTGGTGTCCTCACAATAAGTTACAGATGTTTAATCCTAAATTAAGAAGCTAAATGTAATGTGGACTCTACAAGTGGCAATTCTCTATAATTTGAAGAAAATATTTGATAGTTCAATCACCACTAGAAAAGGCTGGCAACGGTTCTGCTCTGTTGAACATTTTTATCAGGTTTTCTTTTTTTATTATTATTTTTTCTATTTTCTTTACTTTATTGTGTTGGTTTTGCCATACATTGACATGAATCCGCCATGGGTATACATATGCTCCCCCTCCAGAACCCCCCTCCCTCCTCCCTCCCGATTCCTTCCCCCTGGGTCATCTCGGTGCACCAGCCCTGAGCATCAGCCCTGGGCTGGCGATTGATTTCACATATGATAACTAACATGTTTCAATGCCATTCTCCCCTATCATCCCACCCTTGCCCTCTTCCACAGAGTCCACGAGACTGTTCTATACATCTGCGTTTCTTTTGCTGTCCCACATGTAGGGTTCTCATTACCATCTTTCTAAATTCCATATATATGCGTTAGTATACTGTATTTTTATTTTTCCTTCTGGCTTACTTCACTCTGGATAATAGGCTCCAGTTCCGTCCACCTGAGTAGAACTGATAAACATCTGTAACTTATTGTGAGGACATCCAGAGAGTTTGTAAAATATGAACACTGTTTCTCTCTTTAGTCCCCACAGTATCTCTGAAGAAAATTCTTTTGGTCCCATTTGTAAAGATCTACTGATGGCCAATAGAACCAGTATATAATTTTAGAGTGAAAAAATTGAAGTCTTCTGCAATGCAACATTGACATGTTTTCACCCCAATTTGCCACCAGTTGGCCAAGAGTGCAGATGGTGGTTACCCTTCAGGCTACCTTAGATATCCTGACTGGGATCCAATGGAACTGAGAGAAGGAGCTTTGACTCTCTTATTCCTCTGGCTTTGACTGAAGACCAAGATACTGTAATAGCACAAGCCTTGGAAGAATTCAGGATTGGCCATAATCTTCCTCCTTTAGGCTTTTCTAGTACCACTCAAGTAGTGTACAGTGTGACATCCTTGAAATGTTAAAAAAGATTTTAACATTAATAGACTCTGAGATCTATTAATGACTGAATAAGGGGCCGAAAGATCAAGGGAAATGTAATAGAACTTGAATCTTGGGTTTAGAATCTTTTTGTTTCTGAAAGATCAAAGAAAACTTCCTGACAAAAGCAATGTTAAAGCTGAACCTTGAAGGATGAAAAAGATGATATGGGAATCAAATTCAAGAGAAGCTATTCTGGCTAAGGGGACAGTGTGGATAAAGTAAAGCGTGAGAGAAGGTATGGTATGCTTCATTTTAGTGCTGGTCAATGTCTCACAGTGGCCCAAGAGGTACAGTCGAGGCTAGAAAAATTCTGTAATATCCTACTCCTAAGTAATTGGCATTGATTTTATTCCTCCTGGAAAGCCTTCTCTCACTACTGATACTGAATTAAGGTGGCTTTTCTCTGTGCTTTCAGACCCCTCTGTCCTTGTCCCAGTGTATTTTTTCAAGAGCTATATGCTTGTACCTATTCTCATTTGACTTCCTCTCAAAGGACCTTGCCTTGACTGCTTTTATCTTAACGCCGTGGATAGTGCTTAATAGATGCTCAATAAATATCTCTTGAACTGGAAAAAAAAGAAGAAGAAGAAGATGCGGTGTTTATATATACAATGAAGTATTATTCAGCCATTAAAATGAATGAAATAATGCCATTTGCAGCAACATAGATGGACCTGGAGATCTTCATACTAAGTGAAGTTAAGTTAGAGAAAGACAAATACCATATGCTATACTTATGAAATCTTAAAACATGATATAAATGAACTTATTTACAAAACTTATTTCTTTCTCACATGCATAGAAAACAAACATGGTTATCAAAGGGGAAAGAGTGGAGGAGGGAGAAATTAGGAGTTTGAGATTAACATACACATATGGACAGAGGAACCTGGCGGGCTGCGGTCCATGGGGTTATGAAGAGTCAGACATGACTTAGCATGCACACACATACTCCTATATATATAAAATAAATAAACAACAAGGACCTACTTACTGTATAGCACAGGGAACTGTATTCATTATCTTGTAATAACTTGTAATGGAAAAGAACCTGAAAAAGGGTACATATACATACACACACACACACACACACACACACACACACACATACACACAAACTGAAGTCACTTTGCTGTATACCTAAAACTAACACAATGTTGTAAATCAACTATACTTCAATTTTTTTAAGTTCTTTTTAATTAAAAAATATCAGTTTTTAACCACTTAAACTATTGTCATTCTTTTTTTTTAACAGAGTCCTATCTGTAAAATAAATGTTAGTTACTTTAGTTAAAGTCATAAAATGAGTAATTGAAACTGTATTAGAAGTAATTATAGCCCCTCAAAATATGAGTAACAATGCAACATAATAGGATCTGGTTTCGTTCATCAAATAAAAGGACAAATTAATCCTATGATAAAATGTCTGCTTATTCCAAAGTCTGAAGGAGGATATTAAAAGACAAAATACAATGCAGATTGAAGTTTCAAGAAGTAAATTGTTTGCCTTGGTCATATATACATACATATGAATATAAATATAAAGTATATAATAAATAATGATACTGAAAAGAAAAAAATGATACATGTTAATATTTTAGCAAAGTTTGCATAGGCTTATTTTTTTAACTTAGGAATGCTTTACCACCAAATACTGTATTGAATGAAGACTAGAATTTAGATTTCCCTGTGACAATGACATGACAAATTTATATTGATGTATTTGTTCTGCTCCTGACTAAAAAAACTAAATGTTATTTTTATGTGTAATTTTCCTACTTAGAGATTCTTTAGCTTACAAAAATAATTTTTTGCACCTTATGCTGACTTTACATACTCCATTCAAGGTACAGTTAATTACTTATGAAAAGTTAGTATTTGTTCTACTATTTATTTTCAACATTAATATATTTACACTCATTAACAGGTAGTTATCCTACAATTGTTTCGGTTTTCAGATACCTATACTACTTTACTACTGTTGTGGCTTGATTTGGGTCCACCAAACAGACATGTTTAAATTTTAAACCCCAATATCTATGAATATGGCCATACTTGGAAATAGGGTGTTTGCAGATATATTCAAAGTAAATAAAAGTCATCCCAAATTAGGGTAGATTAGGAGATATTTCTCCCTGTTCTGAAGGCCTTAAAAAAACTTCCCCCCAAGGTATTTCTAAAAATTACTTCTTTTTTTTGTTTTTTTTATTTGTTATTTTATTTATTTTCTTTACATTATCGTGTTGGTTTTGCCATACATTGACATGAATCCGCCATGGGTACACATATAAGCATTATTCCTTAAGAATTTAAGCTCAAGGTTTCTGTAAACTTTGATTTTAAATACTCTATATGTACGTCTCTTTTCAAAGGTGAATGTCCCTGCTTCCTAAGTGAAAGACAAAATGGACTCAATATCTTTGTGTAATTAAATCAAGGACAAACAAAAGATCTTTTCTGAGTGTGACCATCAACACCGAACATTAGTAATCCACAAGAGCTCTTCACAATACAATGAAGAAATCGCTCATCACTTTAGAGATCTCCTGTAATTCACTAGCTGTTTGCACACTCTCCTCATTGCAACCCTCATTTCACGATTCCTGAATGTGTAAATAACAGGATTCAGGAAAGGAGTGAGAACTGCATCAAATATAGCCAGAAACTTGTCCAGGTGTGTGGAGGAAAATGGCCATATATAAAAAAACATCAAAGGACCAAAGAACAAGACTACTACAGTGATGTGAGCTGAAAGTGTGGACAGAGCCTTGGATGAACCCACTGAAGACTGTTTCTGAACAGTGAGAATGATGATAATGTAGGAAACGATCAGAATGAAGAAGGAGCCAACAGAGATGAATCCACTGTTGGCGGTGACCATGAATTCTAGCTGGTATGTGTCTATGCAGGCAAGTTTGATCAACTGAGGAAGGTCACAGTAAAAGCTGTCCAACACATTTGGGCCACAGAAGGGTAAGTTTACCACGCAAGCTAGTTGAACCATGGAGTGGATAAGGCCAATAAACCAGGCAGCCATTATAAAGAAAATGCACATCCTTGGACTCATGATGGTCAGATAATGGAGAGGCTTACATATGGCAACATATCTGTCAAAGGCCATGGCGATGAGAAGCACCACCTCCACACCACCAATGATGTGGATGAAGAAGATCTGAGTGATGCAGCCACGAAAGGAGATGACTTTATGCTTTCTGAAAAGGTCATAAATCATCTTGGGAGAAAAGATAGTAGAAAATCCCAGGTCAATGAAGGAGAGGTTGGCCAACAGAAAGTACATGGAGGAGTGTAAGTGAGGGTCAGAGATAACAGTGAGCATAATGAGCAAGTTTCCCATTGTGCTTGCTATGTAAAAACAGGAGGAGAACACAAAGAGGAGAAGTTGAATCTCCCAGGAGCTGGTGAGGCCCAGGAACACAAACTCTGACACCACAGACTGATTTGCTCCATACATTGGCTTTGTAGGTTTTGCTACCTGAAGAACAATAGAAAATATGTAAATTATGATGGTTATGCTAATAGACTAGAAGAGAAACCAAAGTTATGCAAGCCTATTTCTACTTTAGCCTGAAAATTACCTCACAGCCTTTGCAGCGTGATCACATGGAAAAATTAGTTGCTGTCCTGTGGACCTATTCTCTACTACCAAGTTTTGTTTCCATTTTAAACCTTCTTTTTCCTTTCAGGGTGAGTGCTCTGATACTACTCATGAAATACATGATGGTCAATAAGAGTAACAGGAATTCAACCCCAAACCTTTTGACTTTGCATTTTAAATTAATATGACCTACCTCAGTCATATAGAACTAATCACTATTGCAATCTCTCAGGAAGTTACCTTCCTCTGGGACTTCCTGCAGGAACATTTCATCTTCTTTTTTTTTTTTTTTTTAATTTTCTTTACTTTATTGTGTTGGTTTTGCCATACAATGACATGAAACCGCCATGGGTTTACATATGCTCCCCCTCCAGAACCCCCCTCCCTCCTCCCTCCCGATTCCCTCCCCCTGGGACATCTCGGTGCACCAGCCCCGAGCATCAGCCCTGGGCTGGCGATTGATTTCACATATGATAACTAACATGTTTCAATGCCATTCTCCCATATCATCCCACCCTTGCCCTCTTCCACTGAGTCCACGAGTCTGTTCTATACATCTGCATTCCTTTTGCTGTATTACTCAGATGTTTACTACATCTACAAATTCTTGTTTTATTATTACTAGCCATTTATTTTACTACCCTTTGTATTATATTGAACTAAGTACAGTCCTAACTCACCAAGGGGATTGTAAACTTCTTGAAGGCAGAGATTATGACCATTCATATTTGAACTCCTTGAACCAATGAAAAAGTGGCCCACACAGAGAGGTACAAGTCTGTGAAGTATCTGTTACCAGTTTGTTTCATATTTGGTAGAGAGTCTGTGACTGAATATTTAGAAGCTTCTCTAGCGGTTTGACATTGCAGTGACACTGAAGTTTCTGTTTTTATATTTTATCAAAATAATAATCCATGTAAGAGTATAAATTAAAAATAAACCTATCCTTTGACACAAGTAATTTGAGAAACACTGCTTTAAGGTATTTATACGTGATTTGAAAATCTTAAAATTATGAAATGCATAACGTGATGAAAGATCTTCCCTGGTGTGAAGTCACTTCATTGGTGTCCAACTCTTTGCAACCCCATGGACTGTTTAAGAGCTGCTGGCTCCTCTGTCCATGGGATTCTCCAGGTAAGAATACTGGAGTGGGTAGTCATGCTCTCCTCCAGGGGATCTTTCCAACCCAGAGATTGAACTCCCATCTTCTGCAGCTCCTGCATTGCATGTGGATCCCCTACCCCTGAGCCACAGTCTTTTTGAAGCCACTCTGGTAAGGAATCCGCCTGCCAAGCAGGAGAAGCAGGTTTGATCCCTGGGTTGGTAGGATTCCCTGGAGATGGAAAGGGCAAGCCACTCCAGTGTTCTTGCCTGGCAAATCTCATGGACAGAGGAGCCTGGTGTATTACGTCTTTTGGGTCACAAATGGAATTTATTATTTATTCAATTTCTCCTTTCCATCTGGACTGAAAGCCCCATAAATTTAAGTACCAAATCTTCAACCCAATGTATCAAAAATTTACAATCACAAAAAATTTTTGTTGAAAGGGTAAGTAATATGTACAGTTGACATTCATATAACCTGATTTTAAACAGTCCAAGTCTCCATAGATGTGATTTTTGCAATAGATATATGAAAATGCAAAAATTTACATGTAAAACATGTATTAATAACATGGCTTGAATTGAATTAGCCTATCCTTATATAGATATTAGGTGAGTAATATTTAATATAAAATTAATCATTTGTTAGTTTTATTACTCTTTTATAACTGCTTCCAAAAAATTACGTTACCATACAGTATGCCTCTCTATCTCTCTCAATTGGAGAAACTGCATATCAGCCTATAGTCACTGGTAAGTGGGCTTTTTAAAAATATAGCAATGTTTCCAACACTGTCAAGAATATGACTACAATACTACATGCCATTAAAACTTTATAATGATTTATCCACTGCCGGGAGCCATCAGGATGCCCCCTCACTCGGATGACAAGGTCACGAGACTAAGAAGGAAATTGCAAAGCGGATCTTCCTTTGGGGCATCCCAAGGCAAGGCCCCTCCTGGTATTTTTCTTGGGAAGTTCTGTTTATGCTCATCTGTATATATTTTAGCTCATCTCAGGTCAGTCCCAGTTAGAAAGAATTCGTCCTGAGATAATTCCCCCAGAGGATGGGGTGAATTCCCTTCCCTGAGGACAAAGGAGGAATAGGGACATTTAAATAGATTACTACACCTCCTATTGGAGTATTACTGGAATGTTTACCAAGAGTTCTCTGGGGGTCATGGCAAGGCCACCACCAGAAGGGTTCGTACTTGGGTCACCTTTCCACATCCCACTCCCCCGACCACTCCACGGAGGAGGCTCCCTTCCTTGAAGAGAGTAGGGTGGAATGGGACTTAGGAATGCTAATAACTGTGGCCAGCATAGTTGGAGACATTGATTGCTTTAGGATATTGTAGACAAAGGAATTCATTATAGTAGTTATAAGGTTAATAGGGTTTTATTGTTAAAGCAGTACTGCTAAACTGTCTCTTTGTCCTCTTTTCTCTTTCCTCCTAAGAACCGGAGTAGGTTAATAGAATAAAACAGATTCAAGCTTAAGCCCTTCCCTCTAGCTTCTACATAGTTGCACCTAATAAGAGAAATGTAACCTTTCTGCTTAGATTGATGTACTTATCAAAGTATGCTGGAGACATTCAAATGGTAAACATACTATTGTTAAGTCTAATTATGCAGAAATCCGACCTTCTGCAAGGAAAATGAGCTTAATGTTAAAGTTGTTGATGGTAGGCAGAAAACAAAAGATTGTATAGAATAATTGTGATGTAATGGGTGTATTTCTTGGGTATAAAAACTGTAAACCAACAACAATAAAGAGAGAGACTGCTCCATCACCACATTGACTCAGCTCAGTTATTTCGCCAACGCCACTCATCCCTCAAGACCCCAGGACCCGCTGGGGCTGGATCCCAGCAATTCACTATTATATAGGCAGGGCTACCATGAAGAAATTGCATCAACTAACCAAAGCTACGATAAAACAATTATATTGCTGCTTCTTTGTTAACAGTACATAAATTGTTATGAGTGTAATTAAATATGAATTTCTTTTCCCATTATCTTTTCATTTTTGATGTCTATAATTAGTAATATATACAAAGTCCACAATATATGGTATCCCCTAAGACATGCAGATGAAGTCTCTGACGGATGATTTATCTTGCAAACAGATGATGCAAAGTTATAGCACTGTAGATAGACTTTCTTTTCCTTAGGATTTTCTTTAAAATATTTTCTTTCTTAGAGTTTACTTTATTGTAAGAATATAGTATATATTATACATAAATACAAATTATGTGTTCATTCATTGTTTATATTTTTGGTAAGCCTTTCAGTGAAAAATAGGCTATTAGTACTTAACTTAAGTGGGAGACAAGAATTATACATATATTTTCCACTGTTCAGGGTGTTGGTGGCCCTATCCCCAAGTTTTTTAAAAGATCAAATTCATTTGCTTGTGTTAGACACTGATCATATGAGTTGAGAAGGAAAGATCAAGGGTCTGGGGAATTTAGGAAAGTGAAAATTTTGTCTGGTGGGAAACCAAAGGTAGGAACAAGACTAAAAAGAAGTCTTCAATCTAGTCAAAGAGATTGAAATCAATGAGGTCAACTTTGGGATCTATTGTTAAATTCGATATCCCTTATTTAGGAAAATCACTTGTCATTTTAGAGCAGGAAGCAAATACCCAAATATGTTAAATAACTTGACTAAGTCTACTTAGTGTTAGAGCTTATACTAAAACCCAAATCTACTAAAACCCAAGTCTCCTCCCCAATTGTCTGCTTTATTTTTTCCTTGATTCATGACTTCCAGAGGATCCCTTGCCTGTATTCAAGTTCTACCTTCTTCATGAAATCACTCTTGATTCCTCCAACCTGCATCATTTCCTGATTTCCAGTGTTTCACTGTAACTCTCTAACTGGATTATAAGACAATTCTACCCATCATACTTCTTTATGAACTCCACAGTGCCCTGAAGAGTGCTAGAGGACATAACAGGTCTTCAGTAAAAACCTTGAGCTCCCAATTCAAGTCAAAGTGTGTTAAGGTTGCTCATCAATATCATGTTATACATGGACTCTAGACTCCATCTGACACAATATTAAAGATAGCTTCTGTGCATAATTGCATCATTCTTTAAATTTGTCTTTATTTTAGTTCTTAGAATACCTCATAACAATTATTTTTTATTATTTTTTAAGACGCTGCATGGGATAATAAAATCAGTAGAGGCATGAGTATCTGAAAAAATATATATTTTGTATTGTTACCTAATAACCTGGTGATCTTAGGTAATATACATTTCATCTCTGAAACCTTTTCCTATCTGTGGAATGTAGAAAACTAGTGTTTAAGAGATGTTATACTGTGAGAGCCTGGAGAAGGAAATGGCAGCTCACTCCAGTATTCTTGCCTGGAGAATCCCATGGACAGAGGAACCTGCCAGGCTACAGTCCATGGGGTCACAAAGAGTTGAACACAACTGAGTAACTAACAACAACAACAACAAAAATACTGTGAGAGAATGTTTGTCATCAAATCCAATTAAGTCTTTCTCTTTAATGCCCCTGGTAATGGAAATAATGAGGTCTACAATGAAGTCACATATAAGTAAATTATTATAAATTAATACAAGGAAGGAATTATTTGGAAAGGAAACTGAATTAATCAGATTTATAATTGTTATCATTTTTAATCTCAAAAAGTATTAAAATAATACATTCAAAATTATATAATTTTGTGACTTCAAAAACACTCAATAATTATTAAAAATATTAAATATACACAAGAAATATTTTATGTATGTATATATATTTGTATTAAAAGTTTGAACAAAAAGCCTATCCAACAACTTCAAAATAATGATTTTCTCTGGGGAGGGAAAAATAGGAATTTTACAGGATGAGTAAATTCAATTTTATTTGTAATAATTCACTACCAAAAAAATCTGATAGTGAAAAAACAAGTGTCCCTTGTTATTTCTGCATTGAATGATGCCAAACATACTGTCTTCAGTACTTATTAAATGGGTGCAATAAATCACAATTTCCTTCTTAATTGAATGCATATGACATAAATCTGTTCCTTTCTCTTCCCACTACCCCTCCCTTTCATCAGTTCTCACTAGACGTGAAACCTCATCAGGATCCTCTCCTTCAACTGTCTTTGCAGTTCCAACAAAAATCCAGCAATTTTCAAAACAGACTGAATCATAGAGTTAATGGTTTAATGAGTCCTTTTTTGCTTCCAGATGAACCCCAAACTCCTAACAGATCAATCAAAGCTTGCTTGAATCTGGTACTTTTTAACCCTATTTCATATCTCACTTTTTGTACATCCTTTCTTGAACCTGATGATCCAACATCACCTGTTTGTTATCTGACAAGGCCACATACTATCCCATTTCTATCTACTCTTCACGTCTAAGCAGATTCATGCCTTCTTTGTTCCTATTCATAGCACTTTATCCCTGCCCCAGAATATCACTTACCATGTTATTGATACATTATATTAATATTTATAAACATAAGTGGATGAGGGGAGGAATTACGCTTACCCTTTTTTGTAAGCTCAACTGCTAACACGTGCTTAGAGTAAAAAGGAAGGTGGAGGATACTAAAAACATTACCTCCATCAAATACAGGCTAAAAGTTTCAGTGAGGTGGAAATTATGAGCTAAATATAACAAAGGTAGCCTTCAACATGGGAAAATTAGATTGCAATTCATATAGTAATAGATTCAGTAAATTATATATTTATAATTTAACAATTCAACAAATATATAAGAGGATCTAACTGGGTAATTGAAAAACAAGAAAACATGGATGATAATATAACTAAGAAGATGGATTAAAAAAAAAAGACTGAGAAGAGTTCTAAATAAATCAAAAAAAAAAGCCCAGAAAATAGATATTATAAAAATGAAAAATAATGAAAAAGAAGTAAACTGTCAAAATGAAAACTAATAAAGAAGAGGCGCTAAGGAAAGTATGTGTATAATGACAAAGAAGAAAAACAAAGCCTACTTTAAATTAAGTAAGAGGTAGTTTATGGGATGTGATCCAACCAAATATCAAAGAATGTAAAGATTCATAGTTTGATTTGTGATCTGATGAACTGTGGCCCTCCACGCTCCTCTGTCCATGGGATTCTAAAAACGAGAATTCTGCAGTGGGTTGCCAGTTCCTTCTGAGGGGGAGGGGTGCTTACCCACCCAGGGATCTAACCTGCCTATTCTGTGTCACCTGAGTTGCAGGCAGGTTCTTTACACTGAGTCACCAGGGAAGCCCCACTTCTCTGTCCACCAGTTAAACCAGTAGTTTTTTTATTAACAGTCATCTGTGAAGTGGTATTCTTTGTAAAAACTCATGCGTCATATCATAGATCTTTCTTTCCTTTATTTTTCTTTCTCTAGAGCTTTATCACCTTGCAAAACTGAACCTCTGTAGCTATTAAACAATTTCCCATTTCTTCCTCCCTGGAAACCACAATCCTACATTGTCTTTGTGAGCTTGACTACTTTAGACAGAAATCTGTTTTTGTATTGCTTAATATCTACATGAATTTCTAGCTTCAGAGTTATCTAACAGTTTCTCAAGAGCTTTTTTGGAATGCTATTATGCTACTGATTATTTGATGCTTTTTTTCCCCTATGGTAAATAGTTAAGCACATTGTACAATATTAATGGCGAAGCATTATATACATACAACATCAAATTATGGCAATTTGATCTCTATTAAAACATTTAAGCCTAAAAAAAAAAAATCCCTCATAGTTTGCAGCGGGTATCTGTGACTATTGCCTTGAGCTCAGGGATTCAGGATGGAAACGCAAGGATATGATGTCTATTCACCTAGAAGTCATCAAATACCTACAATCAAATCTCCTGATTGATTCTGAAACCACATTCGCTTACAGGTAGGTTTTGTTCAAAAGAATAAGCTGTTAGGCTATTTTTCTCAACACTTAATTATAACCATTTGTTTCAATTAATTAAGTGCTCATGATATGAAAGAAGAGGTCTTGCTCTTTGCCTTTTATGGTAATTAATTCATTGTCTTGGCCCATATAGAACTGATCAATCGTCCAGAAACAGATTCTCAGACATTTAACTTTATAGATGAGGAAAATATTAGTAGCTGGGGTTCCAAGTAATAGAATTATCAATCTGAACAAGGCCTATAGACATCTCTTAGTTTTGAAAATCTAAACTGTCATCTGTATAAATTTCCTTCTCAATCTGCCGGGAGCCGTCAGGATGCCCCCTCACTCGGATGACAAAGTCACAAGACTAAGAAGGAAACTGCAAAGCGGATTTTCCTTCGGGGCATCCCAAGTCAAGGCCCCTCCTGGTATTTTTCTTGGGACGTTCTGTTTATGCTCATCTGTTTATATTTTAGCTCATCTCAGTAGGTCAGTCCCAGTTAGAAATAATTCATCCTGAGATAATTCCCTCAGACCTTATTTCCCTCAGAGGATCCTGGAAGGCAGATTCCCTTTCCCGAGGACAAAGGAGGAATAAGGGACATTTAAATAGATTACTACACCTCCTATTAGTTACTGGGGAGTTTACCAAGAGTACTCTGGGGGTCGTGGCAAGGCCACCACCAGAAGGGTTCGTACTTGGGTCACCTTTCCACATTCCACTCCCCCGACCACTCCACTGAGGAGGCTCCCTTCCTTGAAGAAACCAGGCTGGAATGGGACTTAGGAATGCTCATAACTGTGGCCAGCATAGTTGGAGGCATTGATTGCTTTAGGATATTGTAGACAAAGGAATTCATTATAGTAGTTATAAGGTTAATAAGGTTCTATTGTTAAAGCAGTGCTGCTAACCTGTCTCTTTGTCCTCTTTTCTCTTTCCTTGTAAGAACCGAAATAGGTTAATAGAATAAAACAGTTTCAAGCTTAAGCCCTTCCCTCTAGCTTCTACATAGTTGCACCTAATAAGAGAAATGTAACCTTTCTGCTTAGATTGATGTACTTATCAGAAGTATGCTGGAGACATTCAAATGGTAAACATACTATTGTTAAGTCTAATTATGCAGAAATCCGACCTTCTGCAAGGAAAATGAGCTTAATGTTAAAGTTGTTGATGGTAGGCAGAAAACAAAAGATTGTATTGAATAACTGTGATGTAATGGGGATGTTTTTTGGCTATAATACTGTAAACTAACAACAATAAAGAGAGAGACTGCTCCATCACCACACTGACTCAGCTCAGTTCTTCGCCGACTCCACTCATCCCTCAAGACCCCCGGACCCGCCTGGGCTGGACCCCAGCATCAATCTAAAAATATTGTGCCGTGTTCGTGGATTGGAAGAATCAATATAGTGAAAATGAGTATACTACCCAAAGCAATCTATAGATTCAATGCAATTCCTATCAAGCTACCAGAGGTCTTTTTCAGAGAATTAGAACAAATAATTTCACAATTTGTATGGAAATACAAAAAACCTCGTATAGCCAAAGCAATCTTGAGAAAGAAGAATGGAACTGGAGGAGTCAACCTACCTGACTTTAGGCTATACTACAAATCCACAGTCATTAAGACAGTATGGTACTGGCACAAAGACAGAAATATAGATCAGTGGAACAAAATAGAAAGCCCAGAGATAAATCCACGCATCTATGGACACCGTATCTTTGACAAAAGAGGCAAGAATATACAATGGAGAAAAGACAACCTCTTTAACAAGTGGTGCTGGGAAAACTGGACAGCCACTTGTAAAAGAATGAAACTAGAACACTTTCTAACACCATACACAAAGATAAACTCAAAATGGATCAAAGATCTAAGCATAAGACCAGAAACTATAAAACTCCTAGAGGATAACATTAGCAAAACACTCTCTGACATAAACCAAAGCGGGATCCTACATGACCCACCTCCCAGAATATTGGAAATAAAAGCACGAATAAACAAATGGGACCTAATTAAAATTAAAAGCTTCTTCACTGCAAAGGAAACTATAAGCAAGGTGAAAAGACAGCCTTCAGAATGGGAGAAAATAATAGCCAATGAAGCAACGGACAAACAATTAATCTCAAAAATATACAAGCAACTCCTGCAGCTCCATTCTAGGAAAATAAACGACCCAATCAAAAAGTGGGCCAAAGAACTTAACAGACATTTCTCAAAAGAAGACATAAAAATGGCTAACAAACACATGAAAAGATGCTCCACATCACTCATTATCAGAGAAATGCAAATCAAAACCACAATGAGATATCACTTTACACCACTCAGAATGGCTGCAATCCAAAAATCTATAAGCAATAAATGCTGGAGAGGATGTGGAGAAAAGGGAACTCTCTTACACTGTTGGTGGGATTGCAAACTAGTACAGCCACTATGGAAAACAGTGTGGAGGTTTCTTAAAAAACTGCAAATAGACCTGCCATATGACCCAGCAATCCCACTGCTGGGCATACACACCGAGGAAACCAGAATTGAAAGAGCCACGTGTACCCCAATGTTCATTGCTGCATTGTTTACAATAGCCAGGACATGGAAGCAACCTAGATGCCCATCAACTGATGAATGGATAAGAAAGCTGTGATACATATACACAATGGAATATTACTCAGCATTAAAAAAACATTCATTTGAATCAGTTCTACTCAGATGGACGAAACTGGAGCCCATTGTCCAGAGTGAAGTAAGCCAGAAGCAAAAACAATACAATATATTAACGCATATATATGGAATTTAGAAAGACGGTAAGGAGAACCCAGCATGCGAGACAGCAAAAGGAACGCAGATATATAGAACAGACTCGTGGACTCTGTGGATGAGGGTAAGGGTGGGATGATATGGGAGAATGGCATTGAAACATGTTAATTATCATATGTCTAATCAATCGCCAGCCCAGGATTGATGCTCGGGGCTGGTGCAACGAGATTTCCTGGGGGGAGTGATGAGGGAGGGGGGGTTCTGGAGGGGGAGCATATGTAAACCCATGGTGATATCATGTCATTGTATGGCAAAACTAATTAAAAATAAATAAATAAAAATAAAAAATTAAAATATTGAGATGTTGTAACTACCATAAGCTAAAATATCCAGCAATTTATCTTTCAAATTGCCATGAATTCTTCTCTACATCCAAATAAAAATCTACCTTCCCTAATTTAAGACCACTTCTTTTACTTTTTATGACTACATGCAATATAAATAAATTTTGTGTCCTTTTGAATTAACTTTCTCCATGCATAAACTCAGAAAACTATATCACCACTTATATTTCTAAGACTCAAAAACTCAATCCCTTTTATATTTCCTCTTAGGATCACTTTACCCCCTATCTTTCATTTCCCCCAAAAAATTCACTTTCGTCAGCATTCTCTAAAATTTTCTGCTTTCTATCTATAGTTTAGAGACAACATTTAAAAAATATAAAATATTAAAGCACATAAGAGAGCAGGAAAACCAATTTGCTCTCTTGGTAGTTTTCATATCATTTGTATCATTTTATAGCATTTTCATATCGTTTTTCACATCATAACTTATTCAGCTTTGGGGCTTTGGGTTTCTCTTATATTCATGTATCAGTTACACTCTTTTCCAGCTTGAAAATTTTGCATGTACTAAATGAATGTTTCCCTTTTCACAGAAGAGAATCAGTTTATACTTTATCTCTTTTGAAAAATGAATGAAGATAGTAAGAATCCTTGTTTTCTTAATTAATGTGTCACCAATTTTCCTTACCTGTTTATCAAATTGCAGAGGTTGAGAATCGCTCATGTAATTATCACTAACAACAGAATGCTGACCCCCAACATTGTAAAGTCATTTCACTTTTCCTAATGTCTTTCACTTTACTCTAGCACTGTGTGACTCTAGTTAAATTCAAAGTCAGTTTACCTTATTCAATATGCCAGTACCCTTTTCATACTTATGCTCCACTAATGGTCAATTAGTACTGATGCTAAAGCTGAAGCTCCAACACTTTTGCCACCTGATGCAAAGAACTGACTCACTAGAAAAGACCTTGATGCTGGGAAAGATTGAAGGCAAGAGGAGAAGGGGATGACTGAGGATGAGATGGTTGGATGCCGTCACCGACTTGATAGATAAGAGTTTGAGCCAGCTCCAGGGGTTGGTGATGGACAGGTAAGCGTGCTGCAGTCCATGGGGTGGCAAAGAGTCAGACACAATGGAGCGACTCAACTGAACTGAATTGTCAATTTGTTACCCCCAGACACTAGCTATCCTGCTTTATGTTACCACTCATGAACCTAAAGATGCAGCTCATGTCCGTAGCAGTTCCAAAACAGTATCATGGATAACACTAGCGCTACTTACCTTAGTGTTAAATTTATTCTCAGTCTTCCATTTTACCTGTACAAAGAAAAGAGAGTCCTCATAGAGCCTTAGATTTTCTTCTGCTAACAAAAAATTCCATAAAACCTTGCCACATGTGCTAAACGAAGGTTAGCTGTTAATAAACAGCTCTAGGGGACAATAACCAAGTGATACTGCAAAGATCAGAATTTAGAAGGAGTTCATGGATCAAGGGACTTTACCCCTAAGGGGCTTGTTTGGTTGGACCAGAACAAAGATCCTAAAGATTCATAAGACACTAGAGGAAATTCCCGGGTGGTCCAGGTGTTCGGACTTGGCATTTTCATTGCTGTGGCCCCAGGATCACTCCCTGGTCAGGGAACTAAGATCCCACACGCCACACAGTGCAGCCAAAAAAGACACTAGAGATAAAAAGGAAACAACATATTTACATTTGTCAGCAATAAAGGATAGAACACACTGCACTCAAAATTTTGTTTCTTTAATTTATAATCTTCAAATATTACAATATATGGCTTATGAACTTCCATTTTTAGTGTTTACCTAGTTCCCACAATTATCAGAGGCAAGCCCTTTTCCATTTACTGATCAACTATATGAAGAGCTCAAAGTTGTCAGAGGCCAATCTTAGCTATGTTTCCCTTGGAATATTCTTTCCTGGGGCACTAGGACCTCTGAACCTACTAAATCAAAGTTTACAATAATAAAAAGTATCTTCATCTTCAGTTGCTCAGTCGTGTCCGACTCTGCGACCCCATGACTTAGTCCACCAGGCCCCTCTGCCCATGGGATTTCCCAGGCAAGAATACTGGAGTGGGTTGCCATTTCTTTCTCCAATAAAAAACATAAATTTCCATAATAAATAGTTCAGTCCTATTGTTAAAGTGACTTTTTACCCCTGGGATTCATATACGCTAGCTATCAGGCAGAGGACAATATATAGCAGCCACTAGTTTAAGTTATTTTCTGCACCAAATAGGCAGCCTCATAAACTTTTAAGTTGTTCACCTCCCAGATGACAAAAAATCTGACCATTCATCAAGCCATTCCTTGAGTGTGAGTAAGTCTAGTGAATTCTAGGGGCATAAGCCTGTTGTGACACTTCACTTTTTATAAAAACATCTCCAGAGCCAAAGTCGCAAAGGAATAGATAAGGCAAAAAATGTTCTATTAGTCCATAATGGTAGTACTAGCAGAAGCACTATGGTTGGGGAAGAAAAATCAGTACCCGGAACAAATTTATATCCCTATGAAGACAAGCCCCTAATCCTTCCAGAACAGGTGGATGGTGAGTATACTGAGACCATGGTGAGGCGTGGCACCATCCATTGTGCTCTAGCTTTACTTCTGCATTACAAACTTGCACAGTCAGTCATGATGGTAGCCAGATCACCCGTAGTCGGTCGTGTCTGTCTTCTTGCAACCCCATATACTATAGCCCACCAGGCTCCTCTGCCCATGGGATTCTCCAGGCAAGAATATCAGAGTGGGTTGCCTTTCCTTCTCCAGAGGATCTTCCCAATCCAGGAATCAAACCCGTGTCTCCTGCACTGCAGGAAAATTCTTTACTATCTCAGCCACCAGGGATAGGTAGCTATTTTACCTATCACAGAAGCAAGAATCATTGGTGAAACCATATGAGAAGACATGGGGATATGTTCCAAACAAAAGAATGAAATGAAAGAATAGAAAAACCCTAATGAAATGGAGGTAAGTAATTCACCTGATAAAAAGAGGTTTTTTTTAATAATTATAAGAATGTTTATCAATCTCAAAAAAACAAAGGAAGAACTCAATGAGAATGTCATCAGAGTCAGAAAATACAAGAAAACTAATCACAACCGAGAAATTCAATAACTTAAACAAAAAGTAGTGAGAGGGAATCAACAGGACACTAGATAGTACAGAACAGATAAGCAATCTGTAAGATGGAAGAGTGAAAGGCACCCAGTCAGAACAACTTTTTAATGATAAGAGTTTAAAGAAACTCTGGGACAACATCAAGTGTGTAATAGTCATATTATATGGGTCTGAAAAGGAGAACAGAGAGGAGACATAGAAATTCTCTGAAAAGATAATGACTAAAAACTTTCCTACTGTGGGAAAGGAAACAGACATCAAGATACAGGAAGCACAGAGGGTAAAGATAAACCCAAAGAGAACCAAATCATGGCATATTATAATTAAAATGACAAAATTAAAAATAAAGAGAATCTTAAAGGGAGCAAGAGAGAAACAACTAATCACATACAAAGGAAGCCCCATAAGAATATAAGCTAATTCCTCAGCAGAATATATTTAAAGTGCTGGGAAAAATGTGTACAACACTATTTGCCCTAAGTCATAGCAATACTGTCTTGAATCTGACTCCTAAGGAAAAGGAAATTAAAGCAAAAATAAACAAATAGGACCTAATTAATCTTAAAAGCTTTTTTTAAAAAAAGGAAACCATCAACAAAACAAGAAGACAATCTACTATAAGGGGGAAAATCTTTGCAAATGTTATGACCAATAAGAGGTTAATACCCAATGTATATATAAAATAGCTCATACAAGACATCAATAAAAACAAACAACCTGATTTAAAAATGAGTAGAAAACCTGAACAGACGTTTTTGCAAAGAAGACATACAGATGGCCAAAGGGCACATGAAAAGATGCTCAACATCTTTAATCACCAGAGAAATGCAAGTTAAAACCACAATGAGATATCACCTAA
This sequence comes from Antilocapra americana, assembly GCA_007570785.1. Taxonomy (NCBI): domain Eukaryota; kingdom Metazoa; phylum Chordata; class Mammalia; order Artiodactyla; family Antilocapridae; genus Antilocapra; species Antilocapra americana. Next base: position 5,956,737 of record ML661889.1, on the reverse strand, counting down.
CAACACCTGTCAGAGTGGCTACCATCAAATGTTGATGAACAAAAGTAGTTCTCAAAGGAAATTTCATGGCCATACAAGCCTACCTCAAAAAGTAAGTTAAATCTCAGAGGAACAAACAAAGCCCAAGTTAGCAGAAGGATAGAAATCATAAAAATCAGAAATAAATGAAATAGAAACTAAAAAAAAAAAAAGAAGAAAACCACTAGAAAGATCAATGAAATGAAAAGTTCATTCTTTGAAATGATAAACAAGTGATAAACTTTTAACAAGACTCATCAAGAAAAAAAAGGGAAAGGGCCAAAATCAGTAAAATCAGAAATGAGCAAGAAGTTATAATTAACACCACCAAAATATGAAGGATCATAAGAGATTACTATTTGCCCATAAAATGGGCAACCTAGAAGAAATGGACAAATTCTTAGAGTGCTACAGTCTCCCTCTTCAGGACGAAGAGAAAATAAGAAATTAAATCAGTATTTTAAAAAATCCCAACAAACAAAAGTTCAGGACCAAATGGGTTCACAGGTGAATTCTACCAAACACTTAGCAAAAAGTTAACAGTTACTCTTTTCAAACTACTTCAACATATTGCTAAGGAAGGAATGCCCACAAATCCATTCGATGAGGCCAAGGTCACCCTGACACCAAAACCAGACAAAAATAACACATACACACACCAAAAAAAATTAAAGCCAATGTCACTGTTGAACATAGATGCAAAAAGTCCTCAACAAAATACTAGCAAACTCAATCCAATAATACATGCCATAACCAAGTTAAATTTATCCAAGGATAGAAGAATGGTTCAATATTTGAAAATCAGTGTGATATGCCACATTAACAAATTAATGAATAAAAACCATACAATCATCTCAGTAGATTCAGAAAAAGATTTTGATCAAATTCAACATTTAAGATTAAAAAAAACCACTCTCCAGAAAGTGTGCCTCAATATAATAAAGGTCTTATATTTACAAAACCACAGTTAACATCATACTCAACAGTGGAAAACTGAAAGCATTCTTTCTAAGGTCAGGAGCAAGTCAAGGATGCCCACTCTTGCCACTGTAATGCAACATAGTTTTGGAAGTCCTAGCCACAACAATCAAAGAAAAAGAGATAAAAAGAATAAAAATTGGGAAAGAAGAAGTTAAATAGTCATTGTTTGCAGATGACATAATACCATACATGGAAAATCCCAAAGATATCACCAGAAAACTACGAGAGCTCATCAATGAATTTGGTGAAGTTTCAAGATACAAAATTAATATACAGAAATCTGTTGAATTTCTATGCACTAAAACTGAACTACCAGAAAGCAAAATTAAGGAAATAATTCTATTTACTATCACATCAAAGGGAATAAAATACCTAGGATAAATCTACCCAAGAAGACAAAAGACCTGTACTCCAGAAACTATAAGACACTGATGAAAGAAATCAAAGATGACACAAACAGATGGAAATATATACAGTGCTCTTACATTGGAGGAGTTGGCAGTGTTAATATGACCATACAACCCAAGGCAATCTACAGAGTCAATATAACCTTATCAAGTTATAAATGACATTTTTCACAGAACTGGGACAAAACATTTCAAATTTGTATAGAAACAAAAATGACCCTGAATAGCCAAAACAGTCTTGAGAAAGAAGTATGGAACTGGGGGTGGGGGGATAAATTAGAAATTTGGGACTAACAGATGCACAGTACGATAAAAAAAAATAGATAACCAACAGGAACCTGCAGAGTAGAACTGGAACTATATTTGATATTCTGTAATATCCTATAGTAGAAAAGAATCTGAAAAAGAATAGATAGATAGATAGTTGACTATTCTCTTCTATCTAAATAGATAGATAGAACTGAACCACTTTGCTATACACCTGAAACATTGTAAATCAACCATACTTCAGTGATTTTTTTAAAAGAGTAATATTTCAAGAATAATGTCCTTTCTTTAACCCCTTGGTAAGCAAGTCCACATTCTATTACTTGCTTAGTCAGTAGTATTTTGGGGTCATGTTAAATTCTAGTATAGTCACAATCACCCATATTAATTATGACTTCTACCCAACATAACTAATTTCTATTCCACTGAGAGTTGCTGAAGGTGAATAATTAAGAGCAGTCTATTATACTGAGTCATTTTAGTAAACCAGCAAACTTTATATGTAATATATACCTCTATAGCCACACACATTCTACTCACACTTTTTATAGGCAGTAAATGTTATTCTTAAAGTAGCAAAAATGAACACATTTGCTAACTTGATAAAAAAAAATATAGATGCTCTATAAATAAATAAGTCACATACCAAACATACACACATACATACACACACAACGACCAATGTTTTGATATTCAAAATTATTTTTAAATTGTTCAAAGACTATCCACTAATTACTGTATTTGACAGTAAGGTAAGGTCTTAAAATTCCTAAGGACATTAAATGTTAAGTTTAAGTGGACACACTATATTCTTAGAAGTATAACTAAAATTGATTGAACACATGATTTTATACTTTTTCTAATTTTAAATGCTTATTTTTGCTCCATACTGGTAAGATCAAGGAGAACATCAATTTTTACTTTAAAAAAATATCAAATAAGTCTGAATTATTCAAGAATTTATTTTTATTATTTGAATTTGGATCATGTAGAAAGCTTTTGAGCTAGTAATTTCTATGAGAATTTTTTCTGAACAAACTAGCACATTTAAAACAGCAGAAGTCAGTTAAAAGACTTTTTGGAACATGAGTTTCATTAGGTTACATCAGCACTTAGTAATCTCTATAAACCAATTCTTATAGAGCCTTTTTATTTTTAAAAACTTTGTGGAGATTCCTTAAAAAACTGGAAATAGAACTGCCATATGACCCAGCAATACCACTGCTGGGCATATACACCGAGGAAACCAGAATTGAAAGAGACATATGTACCCCAATGTTCATCGCCACACTGTTTACAATAGCCCGGACATGGAAGCAACCTAGATGTCAATCAGCAGACGAATGGATAAGGAAGCTGTGGTACATATACACAATGGAATATTACTCAGCATTAAAAAAAAATTCATTTGAGTCAGTTCTACTCAGGTGGACGGAACTGGAGCCCATTATCCAGAGTGAAGTAAGCCAGAAGGAAAAACAACAATATAGTATATTAAAGCATATATATGGAATTTAGAAAGATGGTAATGATAATCCTGTATGCGAGACGGCAAAAGAGACACAGATGTATAGAACAGTCTTTTGGACTCTATGGGAGAGGGCAAAAGGCAGAATGATATGGGAGAATGGCATTGAAACATGTAAATTATCATATGTGAAATGATCACCAGTCTAGGTTCGATGCATGATACAGGGTGCTCGGGGCTGGTGCACTGGGACGACCCAGAGGGATGGGATGGGGAGGGGGGCGGGAGGGGGGTTCTGGATGGGGAACACATGTACACTCATGGCTGATTCTTGTCAATGTATGGCAAAACCAATACAATATTATTTAGTTTAAAAAAAAACCTTTGTATAAAAGTTGCCAATATCTCATTGATGTAGGAAAATATTTCACATTCATACAGTGAGAGTAAAGCATGTCTTAAATAGAGAAACATGGCTACACATAAAGCTCTTAGATTCAGTTTTACAGCCTCACCTACAGATCAAAAGTAAAAAAAAAAAATCACTCACAGAGTGATGGAATGGCAGGGTGAATGCTCAATTTTATATCAGCTGGGAAATGAACACCTTGCAAGTTTAGAAAGCTGTCTATCTGATGCAGTATATATCTTAAAGCCAATGGCCAACATATATTACCATCAGTCCTTTAGCCAGAATGTATGTACTCAAGGGGGGAACAGCCTCTTTAACAATAGAGCCAAATAATTTACCATGAACATTTGTGCTTCCTATTCTTGTGAATTTTGGTTTAATAGATTCAGAGGTCCTGGTGCCCCCGGGAAAGAATGTTCCAAAGAAAACGCAGCTACAACTGGCCTCTGACAGTTTCGAGCTCTTCATGTCACCAAACCAGCCAACAGAAAATTTCTTTCCTCTGACAATTGTGGGGACAAGATCAAGTGTGAAAATGAAAGTCCATTAACCGTGTACTGAAATATTTTAAAGTTATACATCAAGGTAACAAAATCATGAGTACAGTGTGCGCTATCCTTCTACATTGACAAATATATGTTGTTTCTTCTTGTCTAGTATATTATTATGAGTATTATGAGTCTTTTGGACCTTTGTTCTGGTCAAACCAAATAGGTCCCTAGAGGTAAAGTCCCTTGATTCATGAAGTCCTTCTAAACTCTGATCTAGGCAATCACTTGATCACCATCCTCTAGAGCTGTTAATTAGCTTTATTTCCACAATGGCAAGATTTACGGCACTTTTTGTTAGAAAACACAGGAAAACCTAAGACTTCATGAAAATGTTTTTTTCTTATACAGGTGAAATAGAAGAATATGGGTAAATTTAGCAATAAGTAGAGTGACTCGTGTCAGACATGATTCTGTTGTTGAAACTGCTATGGAGATGACTGAATGAGTGTTATCCTAAAGCAAGGTAACATCTGGAGTAACAAACCAACTAGTAGTGGAGAATAACTGTGAAAAGTTCATTGGCATTTGGAGAAGGAAAATAGACCTTTAGTTTAACTAGATTCACAAAGTGTTAGGGTGATGTGAAAGATATTAGGAAAAGCCAGTGGCTTTATAATTTTGGGAGTCAGCATTCTGTTGCCAGTGATGATTATATGAAAGATCCTCATCTTCTGCAATTTGATAAACAGGTAAGAAAAATTGGTGACACATTAATCTGAGAAAACATGGGTTCTTATAATCTCATTAGTTTCAAAAAAGAGATAAAGTATAAACTGATTCTCAGTGGTAATGAAAGGAAATTTACTAGATACTTGTAAAATTTTCAAGAAGAAAGTCTTATAGATAGTTGAAAAGAAGACACACCTGAAAACTCAAATCTGAGTAAATTGCTTCCAGTGTAAATTCTGACTTAAAATATGATGTGCAAAACTTACCAAAAAAATGAAAACTACCAGGAGATCAATTGATTCTCCTGTATTCTTATATGCTGTACAAATTTTACAATTTTTTTATTAATTTTACCTGTAAACAATAAGTAGAATGCAGAAGGGTTTAGAGAAAGTTGACAAATGTGACTTTTTTCCACAAGTAAAAATTATATATCCCCCTAAAAATGTAAAAGGGGGTTAGTTTTTGAGTCTTGAAAACAGAAAGCTAAAGGGTAACTTAGGTTGTTGAGTTTATGTACATAAAAAGTTAATAAAACAGACACTGAAATTATTTATATTGCATGCAGTTATAAAAAGTTAAAAAAGTGGGGGTCTTAAAATAGGAGAAGCAAATTTTTACTTACATGTAAAGGATTTTATGACAATTTGAAGGACAATATGCAGTCCATTTTAGCTGAAGCAGGTTCTAGCCTCTCAATATTTTGAGACTGAGGAAAAATGCATATAAATGATGGTTCAGAGTTTTGAAACTATGAGATGTATGTAGGTCCCTTTCAGTTTGATAATTCTATTATTTGGAATCCCAAATACCAATATTTCCTTCATCTATAGAAGATAAAATGTTTAGGAATCTGTTTCTGGAAGATAATCAATTCTATATGGGTGAAGAAAAAGGATTAATCACAATAAAAGGAAAACTTCCGGACCTTTTATAACAACTGTATTTAATTAGATAATTATAATTAATGTGTCCGAGAAAAACAATTTTAAAACCTTTTTTCTGAGAACAACTAATTAATAAGCAATGGTGGTTTCAGAACCTAATCAACCAGGAGTTTGAATATACATATTCAATGACTTCCAGGTAAATAAACATCATACCCTAGTATCTCCACCTAGAATTCTATCTATGACTACCTCTTGGCACATAAATAGAATCCTGACTATGCCTCAAGTAGATTTAAAACTTTGATACGTGAATTTCACACATCAGATTGTGGGTTTCTATATTTTCTAATATTTGGTTTTATACTTCTTTTCTTGTTAGTATATATAGGGAAAATTTATTTTTAACATCTCTCTTTTTCCAGTACTCACTTCAGTGTAACTAAGAGCAATTGGTATTATTCTATTAGGTTTCATATTATAGCTCCTCCCCTTTAACTCATTTTTTCAAATTCTTCATTCTCAGGTAGCTGAAGGATATTGAAGCCCAAAAAAGCAAATAAATTCACATCTAGGAGTGTATAACTGATAAAAGCTTATGGAAAAAATCTTTCATGACACAGAGCTTTAGAGCTTTCTCAAAGATGTTTATGATTATAGAGTTTCTGAAGAGTGTACCCAGAATGTAATGAAAATAATAATCCATAAACAACCTCTTTCTTAAAGTGAACCTTCTTTCTCTATCATTTTACACATACTTTTCTTAGTTTCTCTTCATTTTTGATGTAGTTTACTTCTTTTTCCTTAATTCTTCTTCATTTTTATAATCTCTATTTTCTGGGGTAGGTTTTCCTGATTTTTTTTTTAGCTTTTTTGCTTCTTCAGAACTCCTCTCAGTCTTTTTATTCATCTTCTTAGTTACATAATCACCCATACTTTTCTGTTTTTCATTTTTTTTTTCTCATTAAACTTTTTTTAACGGGTCTCAAATTCTGTGACAGATTTTTGGTCAAGTTGTTTTCATTAAAAAGTACTGATTTTAAAAACTAATAACTTAAACTGCCACACACAAAACATATGGTCCACAAAAACATTCTCCTTTCCTTCTGAAGGTTTTACGATGCATTGTTATCATTAACCAGTCTTTTACTATTAAACTTAAATGGCCAGTTGAGACAAACAGTTCTGAGACCGGTCTTCCACCACTGATTAAGACTGGGGTGGCAGGTATTGGGGATAATATTCATTCAGCCTTCTGAGCTTTCTGGGCAGACTTGGTGACCTTGCCAGCTCCAGCTGCCTTCTTGTCCACTGCTTTGAGGACACCCACAGCGACTGTCTGTCTCATGTCACGCACAGCAAAACGGCCCAGGGGAGGGTAGTCAGAGAAGCTCTCAACACACATGGGGTGTCTGTTTTTCAATCACCTTGTGGGTTCCCCTTTTGTGTTTTTCAGTCACCCTGTTGGTTCCCCTATTTGTGAATTGTTATATTACAAATACGTTATTTACTATATCTGTTACTATATTAGTTGCAATCTGAATTTCCCATGTTTCCCTTGTTATGTTTAGGCATTAATTTCCATATTATTGAAACCTTTAGCTTATATTTGATGGGGCAATGTTTTTAGTGTCTTCTTCCATTTTCATTCTAAGCATCTGTTAGAACTTGAGATTACAAAAAAGGATAAACGCAGTTCCTCCCCTCAATCCACCTATGTATATAACTAACTATAATGTAACATGGTAAATGATGCTTTGGGGCATGAACAAAGTGAATAGGAACATGGACAAGGAAGGTATAAATCTGCTCAGACTGTGAAGAGATGATAGGAAAGAAAGTCTAAACATCATGGCATGTGTTTATGTTGAGGTATGAATTGTCCTTCTCTTCCAGAGAGAAGAGCAGTGGGTGGAGATGGTAAAATGGCGAAAGGGGCACTGGAGAAGAAGAATCAGTATATTTGAAGGCATGTAGTATATAGCATTGTCAGGTGATGTCAGATCGTGAGGTGCAAAAAAGGAAATAAGAAAAAGAAATAGAAAATGAGATTATAAAAACAAGATTCCAAAAGGTTTTGAATGCTCTAATGGAAATTTGAAAGTCATCTGGAAACAAACAAAAAGGGACACATTAAACTATTAAACTATGACTGGTTATGTTTTCAGAATTGTTGGATTTTTGTTGGAATAGCAAAAACACTTGAAGGAAAGGATCCTAATAAACTTTCTCAGTAGGTGTAGTATGAACTGATGAAAGTAGGGGCATTGAGATGGGAAAGGAGCAGATATATGGCAGATGCTTTTAGTTAGAAAAGAACTGTGACATACTTTACCCATTTAAAAGGTACTCAGAACTGTATGAATAGCACTATATATTTAATGTCAATATTTAATAATGAACATTTGTTATTTTTATCAGACTTTTTGGTAATAAATCCATTACAAATAAAATTGAAACCATTCACCTATCAGATTCCTATCTTTCCTTCCCCAAATTGAATAACACTTCTGAAGTGTTTGGATAGTCTTTGTGCAAACTTAAATATTTTTTGCTACCTATTTAAGTATTTATATTTAATATTATTTAAATCACCAATTTTTTTGAAATTTATAAATAGTTACTTTGCATACATTCTTTTATAATTTGATATTTCTCGGTCAACATATATTTTTGAGATATTTTTCATAATGACAAAAATCTAGTTCATTCTGTTTCCTTTCTAAATAATTTGTTACACTGTATTAATCCATAGTAAGTTACTTGTATTTGACTTCGTTGTGTATGTTATTGTGTATGTGTATATGTTATTTCCATTACTAGGAACATTAAAGAGGAAGAATTAACAGGATTGGGTGACAAATATTATCTTTCACTCTCAGTTCAGTAAAATATTCATTTTCTCCATTTTACAGATGTGAAAAGGGCCCAGAGGTAAAAGGTATGTTACCATATTTAACAGGTAATTAAGTGACAGAATGTGAAATGTGGTTTTTCAGATACTGAAGCCTATATTCATTTCATTATCCTATGAAGCTTTTAACAGTAATAGGAATAACTGCTGTAAGATTTTGTAAAAGCTAAAATAGAGACAGATTTGAATGATGTAGTCATACACACAGCCTATTTTTAACAAGTCCTAGAAAGAATCTAGATTCCCTGCATCCACACTGAGGTTGGTGATTGACCTCAACATACTTTGACTTCAATCAGGCACTCAAGCTTTATACTGAAGACCTGTTATGTTCTCTAGCACTCTTCCAAGCTTATATAGAAATATGAAAGGTAGAATTGTGTTATACTCCATTCAGAGAGGTTAAATGAAAGACTGGAATCAGAAAACTACTCAGGTTGGAGGAATCAAGAGTGATTTCATGAAGGAGGTAGAACTGGGATACAGGTAACTTTATGGAGTCTTTTAAGTAGTCAGCTCATCTTGGACCCTGTTCAGGGATTTTACAAACCTATGAAGAAAGAAAGATTGAGTGGAACTGATTAAACTGGAATTTTATATTGTCAGTCCATCCAAAAAGACTTCTGTTCCAAATATAGTATTTGCTTGAAAAAATACAGTAAGAACAAATGTTTCAGCAAACTGCCAAGTTTTCCAAGACACGGAGGTACATAAATTAGATAACAGATCATTGTCAGGGATGAATAATCATGATTACCAAGTTAGCAGCTACCAGTATGTTAGTGAATGGCAGTCATCAGCCATGAGAGGGGCTTGTTTTCCCCACAGTTTCTACTATTACCCCGTCACATGTTTTTATTCAAGTAGTCATGAGCAATGAAAAGAAAATAGGGAATTGGACACAGACAAGATCTTCGAGTCAGTTGGTTGGGGTTTTAATATAAACTCTAAGTAAATTTATGGTCTGGGTCAGATTATTTAACATATTTGGATATGTATTTCTTAATTTATAATGACTTCAAAATTTCTAAATTATGGATATTGATTTTATCTGTGGGTCCCAAAGCTGACCTCGTTGACTTCAGAACTTCTGACTATACTGAAGATTCCTTTCAATCTTATTCCTAGTTTTGGTTTCTTTAAAATTTTTCAGTTTATTGAATTCCACACACTCTTGACCTTTTCTTTTTTCTTCACATGGTCAGTCTCTAATGCAAGCAAATGCATTTTATTCACTCTTTCAGCACATATTTGTGATATAAATTTTTACTACATTGGATTGAAGAAAACAGATGTGATCCTTAACTCTGTAGAGCTTGCAACCTCGTTGGGAAGGAGAAATTGAACAAAAAACAAATTATACTTGTGGATGGTAAAGAATCTGCCTGAATGTAAGAGACTTGGATTTTAATCCCTGGGTGAGGAAGATCTCCTGGAGCAGGAAATAGCAACCCACTCCAGTATTCTTGCCTGGGAAATGCCATGGACAGAGAGGATCCTGAGGGGCTACAGTTCATGGGGTCACAAAGAGTCAGACACCACTGAGCAACTAACACTTTCACTTTCTTGCACTGTGAGAACAAATCAATTAAATGAATACAAAACAGTTTATATCTACCACTGAGAAAATGTGAATATTATATTTATCATAGATGATTACTGAAATATATTTTCTGACATGAAAGTCTGATACTCCCTGCTGGTCAACAGTATTTTATTTTCTTATTTATTTATTATGTCTCACATGTTGAGAGCTGTAAGGGCAACTGAAATAGAGAATTAGACTGATGGGCAAGTGAAATACAGAGAAGGAAACATGATGTTTACTGAATATTTAATATAGCCATATGATTAAGATGTATTAGTTATTTTACCAATTACAATTTCATAGATAAATAAACTGAGGCTCAAAGAGTTTAAGTAACTTATCTAACATCAAGTTGTCAGTTGTTAGTATAAATCTTGTAATCTAAATCCAACACTCACATTCCTCTTGCTAAGACATGCATGCCTGCGTGCTAAGTCATTCAGTCATGTCTGACTCTTTGCCACCCCATGGACTGTAGCCCACCAGGCTCCTCTGTCCAAGGGATTCTCCAGGTGAGAACACTGGAGTGGGTTGCCATGCCTTCCTCTAGGCGATCTTCTGACCCAGGGATCTAACCCACATCTCTTTACATATCCTGCATTGGCAGGTAGGTTCTTCAGCACCACCTGGGGTCCCTAAGTAAGAGCAAATAATTACAGAATAATATGATTAGTCCTTACATAAAGATATGTATACAATAATTTCCACTGCATTATGCTTTTCATAGTTCTGAGATTTTCAGATCATGTGCTAAGTAACATAAAGCAGTGTTTCTCAAATTATCTGTGTTGTAGGATAAGATTTTTCCTTTAATATCTAGTCTTTCATGAGCTATTACTTTTGTGAAAAACAAAATCAGCAACTCAGGATCACTGTATATAAAAATGCTAGAAAAGTTTTTAAGTACTCACTCACAAACTCTGTACCTAATATACAAACTGATAACAGACAGTTCATGGATCTACACCTCTCTGTGTGGATTGCTTTTTCTTTGCTTCAGGGAGTCCAAATATGAATGAGTCAAAATCTCTGCCTTCAGAAGTCTTAGAGTCTACTTGGTGATTTAGAATAGCAATCATCTCACTATAATAAAACTATAATAAAATAAATACTAGTAATAATAAAGCAAAACTTTGTAAATGTGGTAAACATTTAAGTAATATGGAAGATGAGTATATTCCCACAGGTGGGGCCAGAGGAAAGTTCATAGGCTTGGAAGGGATCACAATACTGATTTGTTCTACGTGACTGGAACCAGATCATATTGTTGTTGTTTTTTTTTTAAATTTATTTATTTATTTATTTTCTTTACATTATTGTGTTGGTTTTGCCATACATTGACATGAATCCACCATGGGTATACATGTGTTCCCCTTCCAGAACCCCCCTCCCACCTCCCTCCCGATTCCACCCCTCTGGGTCATCCCGGTGCACCAGCCCTGAGCACCCTGTCTCATGCAGCAAACCTGGGCTGGCGATTGATTTCACATATGATAATTTACATCATATTGGTTTTAAACCCAAAATCAAAAGGTTTGGGCTTGAGTTCCTGTTACTCTTGCTAACCATTTTGTACCTCATGCATAATATCATGGTATCTACCCTGAATGGGAGGAGAGGGTATTAAATGCAGAGAAAACTTGGTGGTAGAAAACAACAGCACATGAGAGCCACCAATTTTTTTCTGTGATCACATTGCAAAGGCTGGGAGATCATTTTAATGCTAAAGTAGAAACAGCCATTCATAATTTTAACCTCTCTTCTAATTTATTAAAATAATTACTATATTTTACATTTTCATCTATTAACTTCCTTCAGGTAGCAAAGTGTACAAAGTCAATGTATGGAGCAAATCACTCCGTGGTGTCAGAGTTTCTGTTCCTGGGACTCACCAACTCCTGGGAGATCCAGCTTCTCCTCTTTGTGTTCTCCTCCGTATTTTACATGGCAAGCATGATGGGGAACTCCCTCATTATTCTCACTGTGACTTATGACCCTCACTTACACTCTCCCATGTATTTTCTATTGGCCAACCTCTCTTTCATTGACATGGGAGTTTCTTCTGTCAGTTCCCCCAAGATGATTTATGACCTTTTCAGAAAGCATAAAGTCATCTCCTTTGAAGGCTGCATTGCTCAAATCTTCTTCATCCATGTCATCGGTGGTGTGGAGATGGTGCTGCTCATCGCCATGGCCTTTGACAGATATGTTGCCATATGTAAGCCTCTCCACTATCTGACTGACCATCATGAGTCCAAGGATGTGTGTTTTCTTTTTAGTGGTTGCCTGGATAATTGGCATTATTCACTCCATGGTTCAACTGACTTTTATTTTAAACTTACCCTTCTGTGGCCCAAATGTGTTGGACAGCTTTTACTGTGACCTTCCTCGGTTCATCAAACTTGCCTGCATAGACACATACCAGCTAGAATTCATGGTCACAGCCAACAGTGGATTCATCTCTGTTGGCTCCTTCTTCATTCTGATCATTTCTTACATTGTCATCATTCTCACTGTTCAGAAACACTCTTCACGTAGTTCATCTAAGGCTCTGTCCACACTTTCAGCTCACATCACTGTAGTAGTCTTGTTCTTTGGTCCTCTGATGTTTTTTTATATATGGCCATTTCCCTCCACACATCTGGATAAGTTTCTTGCATTCTTCGATGCAGTTCTTACTCCTTTCCTGAATCCTGTTATTTACACATTTAGGAATCAAGAAGTGAAGATAGCAATGAGGAGAGTATGCAAACAGCTAGTAAATAACAAGAGATCTCTTGAGTGATGACTGTATTATAAGAGCCCTATTGATTACTGATGCTCATTACTGATGGTCAAACTCAGAGAAAAACTCTTGTTTGTCCTACCTTGACTTGATTATACACTTATGTTGAATTCACTTCGTCTTTTGATTAGGAGGGAGGGAAATTCTTTTGAAAAGAGATAGTTACAGATAAGGTATTTATAAGCCAAACATTATAATAATCTTGAGTCTAAATTCCAAAGGAGTAAGAATATGAAGTAATTCTTAGAAATACCTACCAGGGAAGGTTTCTTTAAGGCCTTCATAACAGGGAGAAGTTAGGACTAGAAGTCCCCCTAGTTCAAGATGACTGAACTTGAGCTTCACTCTATCTAAAATACCTATCTCCAAGTATGGTCACATTCACAGATATTGAGGCTTAGGATTTCAACATGAAATTTGTAATTTTTGTCCAACATGTCTGGTGGACAAAAATCAATCCACATCAGTAGTGCAGGTAGAGTAGGTATCTGAAAATAGGAATGACTGTAGATTGTCTCTTAATAAGTGTGAAAACAGATTTAAAATAAATAATAGAAGCTACTTTATCTCTTTCATAGGCAATTAACTATATTTTTAAGTAATGGAACATATAGAGTCAGCATAAGCCACAAAAAGTTATTCATATGAGCTAAAGGATCTATACTAACTAGAATATTACATCTATATAAAGGACAACATTTACTGCTTTTAGTCAAGAGCAAAACAAACACACAAAAATAAAGTTGTTATGTCATCCTAACAGGAAAAACCAAATCATTGTTTTCCTTCAATGTAGTATGTGGTGGCAATGAATTACCAAAGTTTAAAATATAAACCAATTAAACCTGAGCTATGTAAACTTTGCCAAAATATTTACTATATATCATTTATATGTATTTATATTCATATATTTGTATTTATTCATAGTTGGATTAAAACTAAACATTCAGAAAACTAGGATCATGGCATCTGGTCCCATCATTTCATGGCAGATAGATGATGAAACAATGGAAACAGTGACAGACTTTTGTATTTTTAGACTCCAAAATCACTGCAGATGGTGACTACAGCCATGAAATTAAAAGACACTTACTCCTTGGAAGAAAAGTTATGACCAACCTAGACAGCATATTGAAAGCAGAGACATTACTTTGCCAACAAAGGTCCATCTAGTCAAGGCTATGGTTTTTCCAGTAGTCAAGTATGGATGTGAGAGTTGGACTATAAAGAAAGCTGACCGCCAAAGAATTGATGCTTTTGAACTGTGGTGTTGGAGAAGACACTTGAAAGTTCCTTGGACTGAAAGGAGATCCAACCAGTCCATCCTAAGGGAAATGATGCTGAAGCTGAACTCCAATACTTTGGCCACCTGATGTGAAGAACTGACTCATTAGAAAAGACCCTGATGCTGGGAAAGACTGAAGACAGGAGAAGAAAGGGACAACAGAGAATGAGATGGTTGGATGGCATCACTGACTCAATGAACATGAGTTTGAATAAACTCTGGAACTTGGTGATGGACAGGGGAGGCCTGGCATGCTGCAGTCCATGGGGGTCTCAAAGAGTTGAACATGACTGAGCAACTGAACTGAACTGATATATGAATTTATTCATATTCATATAGATTTTTAAAAATCAAGGCAAAAGGAATTGATTTCTTGAACTTTTTACAACTTTCAATCTCCATTCTGTTTTGTCTTTTCAGACAAATCTGTCCTCTTTCTGATTTTGGAATAAGTATACTTTTTTTTAAGTATACATTTTATCATAGGACAAATTTACTCTTTTTTCCCACTGACAGATAAAAACAAATATATATCTTATTACCTTGCACTGTTAATTTTTTTGGCTATAATACTTCTAGTACAGTTTCAATCATCCATTTTATGACCAAAATAACTAAATTTATTTCAAAAATAGAACTCTTTTTAGGAAAGAAAAAAACAAAGCCAAACAGTAGTTTAAGGGAGAAAATATTATTTTAGTTGGGAACTATTGCTTTTGGAAGAAGTGATGGATTTAATTAAATTTATGTGATAACCATTTTGTAATATATACATATGTCAAATGATGTTGTATCAGTTCAGTTCAGTTCAGTTGCTCAAATCATGTCCAACTCTTTGCAACCCCAGGCAGCATGTCAGGCTTCCCTGTCCATCACCAACTCCCAGAGCTTGCTCAAACTCATGTCTATTGAGTCATGATACAATCCAATCATCTCATCCTCTGTTGTCCCCTACTCCTCCTGCCTTCCATCTTGCCCAGTATCAGGGTCTTTCCCAGTGAGTCAGTTCTTCGCATCAGGTGGCCAAAGTATTGGAGTTCAGCTTCAACATCAGTCCTTCCAGTGAATATTCAGGACTTATTTCCTTTAGGATGGACTGGTTGGATCTGCTTGCAGTCCAAAGGACTCTCAAACGTCTTCTCCAACACCACAGTTCAAAAACATCAATTCTTTGGTGCTCAGCTTTCTTTACAGTCCAACTCTCACACCAGTACATGACTACTGGAAAAACCATAGCTTTGACTAGACAGATCTTTGTTGGCAAAGCAATCTCTCTGTTTTTTAATATGCTATCTAGGTTGGTCATAGCTTTTCTTCCAAGGAGCAAACGTCTTTTAATTTCATGGCTGTATTCACCATCTGCAGTGATTTTGGAGCCCAAGAAAATAAAATCTGTCACCATTTCCATTGTTTCCCCAGCTATTTGCCATGCTGTATACCTTAGACAAATATGATACATATGTATACTAAAAACATATACAATGTTATATGTCAATTACATCTCAACAAAACAGGTAAACAGATGCTTTGCCATGCATCTAGCCATTTATCAATACATTTTTGATACATTTCAAAGTGAATTATGAAGATTGTTTCTTGCATTTTAATAAATATCATCACTAATTCATATCAACATTTATGCTGAATATTGTTTCATATGTACTGGAAGACTCTCTTTTGAAAAGAGCATATTCAAAGGAATCATTTCTTTTTTAAGTAAATTTTTCATTGATTTTATTTTTATGCACACTTTCTTGCTAAGTTCATTTGAATGAAGATCCTAAAAGTGCCAGAAAGACATGGAATTATCGATACATTGCTGGGAATCAATCCTGGTAGGATTGTGGAACTGGAGAACTTTGAGCAGGTTTTGAAGAGTAGAAGAGATATAGCTCTCTCCTGAATCTAGGACTTGTCTGCTGTTTCTTCTGCTAGAAATATTGTCAATGCATCACCGTCTCCCTTGCTGACTCTTCCTCACCCTTTAGACCCCAAGTACTTTGACTACCCAATATGAATCTATTATTCTTTCCAATGCCATTATTTAATGTGAAGGAGGTTGGAGTATTTTCTCTTGCTTATTCAGCATTGTGGATACTTAGATTGATTGAAATTTGTGGTGAAATCCAGATGATATTGATTAAATGTCTTCATACTCCACAGATTTTGATTAAATGTCTTCATACTCCATTCATTTCTACCTCCCTTTAAACCACCGGTGAGTGACTTAAAATTGACAGACAAAATTCCCACAGATGATGCTCTAAAAATATCCAGTCCAGATAATAAGAAGAAAAAATTGAACTTGATCTATTAAATTCAGTTTCAGAAAAATAGTCTTAGTAACAGAATCTTCATTTGCAGATATCAACTAATTTTTTGGTTGTGGTTAAACAGTCTATAATGTAGGAAAGAAGGAACAGATCATATTAGAGAATAAATAAGGGGCTATAGATTGTGAACAAAGGCAAATAACTGACTTTGACTTTTATCTGGTCGTGGACATGTGTCTTAGGCTTCCAGAGTAAAATCAAAACCACAATAGAGAGTCAGGGTGACCACTTATGCTGTTCAAATTCTGTATTTACAGGAAAGTTAAAAAAGGAATAAATCCTCTATAAACTAGTCCTCTATGGTATTTCTTGGGACTAAAACCAAATGGTGCACACAGAATTTGGAGGACAGACTGGTAAATTCAATTCCTGAGAACAAACCTAACCCTATCTGCATGTCTCATCACTAATCTACCATTGTTTTCAACTGTAATTGTAGAAAAACTGCTCTAATGGTATTAAAGGGAAATTAATCCTTTTGGTATGTTCTAAGCATGTTGGGAATTTACTTGTTTCTTTCTTCCTCTCTAATTTTGGATCAGTTTGTCAAATAGATGTACATAAGGTTGAGAGAAAAATAACATATTTAGGAACCCAGGGTATGAAAATTGATCTTAAAGGGAAAGTAGAAAGGAAAGGACAAGTTAATTTTGTTGCTTACTTCAAGGACAGTAAGGATATATATAGAACAGTCCTTGACAACATCTGTATCTTACTTTCTCAGAGTAACAGACAACTGAACACAAGCTGAAAATAAAGAACTAGAAAGTTCCTTTGGAAGCAGAGAAGTCAAATTGATAAAGCATAGGGATAGAAAAACTAGGGAGATGTTGAATTCTCAAAAGTATGTCTTTGATGATATGAATATGCACTGATGTATCATGTGGGCTGGACCAGAAATTCACTTTATATAGTTACTGGTTTATTTCTGTGGGTTTATTAGTAGGACACTCATCCTATTTTCTTTTCTTTTCTTTTTCTTTACTTTATTGTGTTGGTTTTGCCATACAGTAACATGAAACCGCCATGGGTCTACACATGCTCCCCCTCCAGAACCCCCCTCCCTCCCCCCTCCCGATTCCCTCCCCCTGGGACATCTCGGTGCACCAGCCCCAAGCATCAACCCTGGGCTGGCGATTGATTTCACATATGGTAATTAACATGTTTCAGTGTCTTTCTCCCATATCATCCCACCCTTGCCCTCTTCCACAAAATCCACGTGTCCATTCTATACATCTGTGTTCCTTTTGCTGTCTCGCATGCAGGGTTCTCATTACCATCTTTCTAAATTCCATATATATGCGTTAGTATACTGTATTGTTGTTTTTCCTTCTGGCTTACTTCACTCTGAATAATAGGCTCCAGTTCCGTCCACCTGAGTAGAACTGATTCAAATGAATTTTTTTTTAATGCTGAGTAATATTCCATTGTGTATATGTACCACAGCTTTCTTATCCATTCGTCAGTTGATGGGCATCTAGGTTGCTTCCATGTCCTGGCTATTGTAAACAATGCAGCGATGAACATTGGGGTACACGTGGCTCTTTCAATTCTGGTATCCTCGGTGTATATGCCCAGCAGTGGGATTGCTGGGTCATATGGCAGTTCTATTTGCAGTTTTTTAAGGAATCTCCACACTGTTTTCCATAGTGGCTGTACTAGTTTGCATTCCCACCAACAGTGTAAGAGGGTTCCCTTTTCTCCACATCCTCTCCAGCATTTATTGCTTGTAGATTTTTGGATGGCAGCCATTCTGACTGGTGTAAAGTGGTACCTCATTGTGGTTTTTATTTGCATTTCTCTGATAACACACAATGGAGAAAAGACAATCTCTTTAACTAGTGGTGCTGGGAAAACTGGACAGCCACTTGTAAAAGAATGAAACTAGAACACTTTCTAACACCATACACAAAGATAAACTCAAAATGGATCAAAGATCTAAGCATAAGACCAGAAACTATAAAACTCCTAGAGGATAACATTGGCAAAACACTCTCTGACATAAACCAAAGCGGGATCCTCTATGACCTACCTCCCAGATTATTGGAAATAAAAGCATGAATAAACAAATGGGACCTAATTAAAATTAAAAGCTTCTGCACAACAAAGGAAACTGTAAGCAAGGTGAAAAGACAGCCTTCAGAATGGGAGAAAATAATAGCCAATGAAGCAATGGACAAACAATTAATCTCAAAAATATACAAGCAACTCCTGCAGCTCCATTCTAGAAAAATAAAAGACCCAATCAAAAAGTGGGCCAAAGAACTTAACAGACGTTTCTCCAAAGAAGACATAAAATTGGCTAACAAACACATGAAAAGATGCTCAACATCACTCATCCTATTTTCTTCAACTACAAACTTCAAATGCATGAAAATCTCTTCTAGAAGACCAAATATATATAAATCTTCAAAACAAAGGAGTCACTTAAACTTTAATGATATTATTTATTTATTTTTGGCTATGCTGGGTCTTCATTACTGCATGACATTTGCACTAATTTGCTTGTGTATCCAATGTACAGATCCCTTATTTCCTTTGATTGTATTATTTCATTTTTTGACACTCCAGCATGCTTTCTCTTATATTTTAGATTGTAGTATATCTTCTTTCAGCTTTTGGAGAGTATTGATGAAATGTCATGGCTCTTCATGTGTCTTTAATTTGAACATCCATGGATTCATTCAAATACTGTTTTAAATGCTTTCACCTCCTCACTCAGTCCTATGAAACTCTGAGTATGTATAGAAATTCTTTATCTGTTGGTCATGGATGGAACTGGGAATCATTTTCAATTTCTTTTTGAGAAGTTTCTGATAATTTATATATTTCAAATTGGCAGCAGAGTTGCTCGAGAATAGTGTTGACAATTATACAAAATATATCTGTACTTTCAGAGCTACATATTTCTGACTGTTTAATTCACCCTGGCTATCTACCTATAACGAGAGGCTAGGGAGCAGTAACTTTATATTTCTTAAACAGAGGCACAACTGATACTTGACTGTAATATTACGCTGTTCACCTCTGGGATCTTCAGTTAAGTACACATGTTTCTACTATAGCTCTAGATGTCTTGGCAGAATAAATGCATATAACTCCAAAAAAGCATGATTTCCTTAAACTATTTGCATTTATGGTAGTATAAGTGGTCAATATATGCCTTATGATAAATATCATATGCCAAAAAAAATCACTACTGGGTTATGTTAACATTTTCAGTGTGTACCACTATTTGTGATATTGAGTCCTGTAGCTTTAAGGATTATATCTTTCAGTTCAGTTCAGTTCAGTTCAGTCGCTAAATCTTGTCTGACTCTTTGTGACCCCATGAATTGCAGCACACCAGGCTTCCTTGTCCATCACCAACTCCAAGAATCCACCCAAACCCATGTCCATGGAGTAGATGTTGCCATCCAACCATCTCATCCTCTGTTGTCCCCTTCTCCTCCTGCCCTCAGTCTTTCCCAGCATCAGAGTCTTTTCATATGAGTCAGCCCTTCACATCAGGTGACCAAAGTATTGGAGTTTCAGCTTCAATATCAGTCCTACCAATGAACACCCAGGACTGATCTCCTTTAGGATGGACTGGTTGGATCTCCTTTCAGTCCAAGGAACTTTCAAGCATCTTCTCCAACACCACAGTTCAAAAGCATCAATTCTTTGGCGCTCAGTTTTCTTTATAGTCCAACTCTCACATCCATACATGACCACTGGAAAAACCATCGCCTTGACTAGACGGACCTTTGTTGACAAAGTAATGTCTCTGCTTTTCAATATGTTGTCTAGGTTGTTCATAACTTTCCTTCCAAGGAGTTAGCGTCTTTTAATTTCATGGCTGCAATCACCATCTGCAGTGATTTTGGAACCAAAAAATAAAGTCTGCCACTGTTTCCTCATCTATTTGCCATGAAGTGATGGGACCAGATGCCATGATCTTAGTTTCTTTAATGTTGAGCTTTAAGCCAACTTTATCACTCTCTTCTTTCATTTTCATCAAGAGGCTCTTAAGTTCTGCTTCACTTTCTGCCATAAAGGTGATGCAGAGACCAGGGCAGCAGCCTCAGGTGAAAGCTCCCAGGGAAATACCAGCATCTGGAACGCAGCCAGAGACAAAGATGGTGCCGCCAGTCTCGCTCCAGGAGGGCTCCCCACACGCCTGCACACACCTGTCAGACCAGCTGCCTGACTCTCAGGCCACCCTCCAGGACAAGCACAATGCAAATGAGCTTCTATTGCACCTTCTGGGTGGCCCTGGATCTGCTGCTCACCCTGGGCAGGTGAGTTCAAGCTGGTGCTCTTTAAGGGCCGATTCTCAGATCTTCTGTGGACATGGCTCCATGGTTTGCAAAGCTAGAGATTTCGGAAGCATGCCATTCAGGTGCTGCAGGGCTTAAAATCTAGTGGTGCCTGGTGTGAGGTTCACCCTTTGCTCCTTAGACAGAAGTTCTGGGTTTTAAGTTCCCTCCTAACATTGTGCGTCGCTGGGCCGGCGGTGAGGGAGGGGATTTATGGCCGGATTGTGCCCCAGCCTTTCCTACCTGCTGTCTGGTGGCTTTTCTCTCCTTGACCTGATGCGTAGGAGTTCCTCAGCCAGTTTTTAGGCTGTTTTCAGAGGAAGTTGTTCCACATATAGCTGTAGATGGAGTGTGTCCACAGGAGGACAGGAATACAAAACCCGCTAAGCCACCATCTTGGACTAAAACAAGGACCATCTTAATACTGAACACAAAATAATCAGTAAACAGTCTTTGACAGGAATAAAATCTAGTCTAATTATCCTAAATAAAAATTATAGCCCAAGAGATACACTTGAATCAAAAACAGTTTTCAAAAACACAATTCAAAAAACACTTTAGATTGACCGGTTGAATCTCCTTTCAGTCCAAGGGACTCTCAAGCGTCTTCTCCAACACCACAGTTGAAAAGCATCAGTTCTTTGGCATTCAGCTTTCGTTATGGTCCAGCTCTCACATCTGTGGAAAACCATAGCTTTGACTGGATGGACCTTTGTCAGAAAAGTAATGTCTCTGCCTTTTTTTTTTTTTTCCATTTCTGCTCAAGTGCTTTTACTTTCTCATTCCTGGTCCTGTCATTTTTTAAAAATTTTTTTTATTGAAGGATAATTTCTTTGCAGAATTTTGTTGTTTTCTGTAAAATCTCACCATGAATAAGCCATAGGTATACATATATCCCCTCCCTTTTGAACCTCCCTCCCATCTCCTGCCCCATCCCACACCTCTCAATTGATACGGAGCTCCTGTTTGAGTTTCCTAAACCATGCAGCAAATTCCCATTGATTATTTATTTTACATAGGGTAATGTAAGTTTCCATGTTACTCTTTCCATGCATCTCACCCTCTCCTCCTCTCTCCCCATGTCCATAAGTCTATTCTCTATGTCTGTTTCTTCATTGCTGCCCTGTAAATAAATTCCTCAGTACCATTTTTCTAGATACCATGTATATGTGTTAGAATATGCTATTTTTCTCTTCCTGACTTACTTCACTCTGTATAATAGGTTCTATGTCGATCCACCTCATCAGAACTGACCCAAATGTGTTCCTTTTTATGGATGAGTAATATTCCATTCTATATATATACCACTACTTCTTTATCCATTCATCTGTCGATGGACAGCTAGGCTGCTTCCATGTTCTAATTATTGTAAATGGTGCTGCAATGAACAATGGGATACATGTATCTTTTTCAACCCTGGCTTCCTCAGGGTATATGACTAGAAATGGGATGCTGGATTATATGGTGGTTTACTACTTATTTTTTAAGGAATCTCCATGCCATTTTCCATAATGGCTATATCAATTTACATTCCCACCAACAGTAGAAGAGTGTTCCTTTTTCTTCACACCCTCTCTCTCCAGCATTTATTGTTTGTAGACTTTTTGCTGATGGCCCTTCTGACAGGTGTGATGTGATATCTCATTGTAGTTTTGATTTGCATTTCTATATTAATGAGCAATGTTGAGCATCTTTTCATGTGTTTGTTAGACACTGTATGTCTTCTTTGGAGAGATGTCTGTTGAGATCTTTTTCCCACTTTTTGATGGGGCTGTTTGTTTTTCTGGCATTAAGTTGAATGAACTGCGTGTATATTTTGGAAATTAATCCTTTGTCAGTTGTTTCATTTGCTATTATTTTCTCCCATTCTGAGGGTTGTATTTTTACCTTACTTATAGTTTTCTTAGCTGTGCAAAAGCTTTTAAGTTTTATCAGGTCCCACTTGTTTACTTTTGTTTTTCTTTCCATTACTCTAGGAGATGGGTCATAGAGGATCTTGCCTTGATTTATGTCATCGAGTGTTCTGCCTATGTTTTCCTCTAAGTTTTATAGTTTCTGGTCTTACATTTAGGTCTTTAATCCATTTTGAGTTTATCTTTGTGTATAGTGTTAGGAAGTGTTCTAATTTCATTCTTTTACATGTAGCTGTCCAGATTAAACTTTTCTAAGAATCTGTCCATTTCTTCCTGGCTATCCATTTTATTGCCATTATTGTTCATAATAGCCTCATAATCCTTTGTATTTCTGCATTATCTATTGTAACCTCTCCTTTTTCATTTCTAATTTTGTTGATTTGATTTTTCTCTCTTTTTTTCTTGATGTGTCTGGCTAAAGGTTTGTCAATTTTGTTTATCTTCTCAACGAACCAGCTTTTAGTCTTATTAATCTTTACTATTGTTTCTTTCATTTCTTTTTCATTTATTTCTGCTCAGATCTTTATAATTTCTTTCCTTCTACTAATCTTGGGGTTGTTTTTTCTTCTTTTTCCAGTTGCTTTAGGCATAAAGTTAGGTTGTCTATTCAATGTTTTTCTTTTTTCTTGAAGTAGGATTGTATTGCTATAAACTTCCCTCTTAGAACTCCTTTTGGTGCATCCCATAGGTTTTGAGTTGTCATGTTTTCATTGTCATTTGTTTCTAGAAATTTTCTGATTTCCCTTTTGATTTCTTCAGTAGCCTGTTGGTTATTTAGAAATGTGTTGTTTAATCTGCCTGTGTTTTTTTCTTGTAATTGATATCTAGTCTTATAGCATTGTAGTAGAAGATACTTGATACAATTTCAATTTTCTTAAATTTATTGAAGTTTGATTTGTGACCCAGGATATGGTCTATCTTGGAGAATGTTCCATTTGCACTTGAGAAGGTATATTCTTATGCATTTGGATGGACTGTCCTGAAGATATGGATGAGATCCATCTCATCTAATGTATCATTTAAGACTTATATTTCCTAATTAGTCTTCTGTTTTGATTATCTGTCCCTTGGTGTGAGTAGGGTGTTAAAGTCTACTACTATTATTATGTTACTGTCAGTTTCTCCTTTTATGTCTGTTAATGTTTGTCTCATATATTGAGGTGCTCCTATGTTGGGTGCATAGATATTTACAATTGTTATGTCTTCCTGTTGGATTGAGCCCTTGATCATTATGTAATGCCCTTCCTTATCTCTTATAAATTCTTTATTTTAAGGTCTATTTTGTCTGATATGAGGAATTCTGCTCTTCAGAAGTTATTTCCACCATTTTATCTTCCAGCTCACTGATTCATTCTTCTGCTTCAGATATTCTGCTATTGATTCCTTCTAGAGTCTTATTAATTTCAGTAATTGTGTTGTTTGTCTCTGTATGTTTATTCTTTAATTCTAGGTCTCTGTTAATGATTTTTGCATTTTCTCCATTTCTTTTTCAAGGTTTTTGATCATCCTTATTATCATTATTCTAAATTCTTTTTCAGGTAGTTTGCCTATTTCCTCTTCATTTATTTGGACTTCTGTGTTTCTAGTTTGTTCCTTCATTTCTGTAGTATTTCTCTGCCTTTTCATTGTTTTTTTAGCTTATTGTGTTTGAGAGCTCCTTTTTTCAGCTTCAGGGTTGAATTCTTGCTTCCTTTTGGTTTCTGCTCTCCTAATGTTGGTCCGGTGGTTTGTGTAAGCTTCGTATAGGGTGAAATTTGTGCTGAGTTTTTGTTTGTCTCTGCTTTTTTGGGGGGGGAGGGTGGTATTTTTTATTTATTTAGTTAGTTAGTTATTGTTTCTGTTGTTTGTTTGTTTGTTTTTTATTGTAAAAAGAGACACAGATGTTTAGAACAGTCTTTTAGACTCTAAGGGAGAGGACGAGGGTGGAATGATATGGGAGAACAGCATTGAAACATGTAAATTATCATATGTGAAATGAATTGCCAACCCAGGTTTGATGCATGATACAGGGTGCTCAGGGCTGGTGCACCGGGATGACCGAGAGGGATGGAATCGGGAGGGAGGCGGGAGGGGGGTTCTATAAGGGAACACATGTATACTCATGGCGGATTCATGTCAATGTATGGCAAAACCAACACAATAATGTAAAGAAAAAAGTCTTTCCTGTCTCTGCTTTTAATATGCTGTCTAGGTTTATCATAGCTTTTCTTCCAAGAAGCAAGCATCTTTTAATTTCATGGCTGCAGTCACCATCTCCAGTGATTTTTGGAGCCCAAGAAAATAAAATTTGTCACTATTTTCATTGTTTCCTCATCTATTTGCCAGGAAGTGATGGAACTAGAAGCCATAATCTTCATTTTTTGAATGTTGAGTTTTAAGCCAGCTTTATCACTCTCCTCTTTCACTTTCTTCAAGAGACTCTTCGGTTCCTCTTCGCTTTCTTCCATAAGGGTGCTGTCATTTGCATATCTTAGGTTATTGATATTTCTCCCGGCAATCTTGATTCCATCTTGTGCTTCATCCAGCCCAGTATTTCACATGATGTGCTCTGCATATAAGTTAAATAAGCAGGGTGACAATATACAGCCTTGACATATTCATTTCCCAATTTGGAACCAGTCTGTTGTTCACGTCCGGTTCTAACTGTTGCTTCTTGACCTGCATACAGATTTCTCAGGAGGCAGGTAAGGCGGTCTGGTATTCCCATCTCCTTAAGAATTTTTCACCGTTTGTTGTGATCCACACAGTCAAAGGCTTTAGTATGTCACTGAAACAGAAGTAGATGTTTTTCTGGAAATCTCTTGCTTTTTCTATGATCCATTAGATGTCGGTGATTTGATCCATAGATAACATATAAATGAATAGGCCTTGCTGAGTTCTGAAAAAATGTTATTTACAAAAGCAGGAGGCAGGACAGTTTTGGGATGCCCATCATATAGATTTGGCTGTTGCCCCAACTATCAATCTTTATCTTAACACAGGAGTATAAAATGAAAGGCCATATAGTATCAAACAAAATTTACTGTTAAAATTCAAAAATATTTGATCCCAGCAGCACCAACTAATTTGCTGTATTATCATTCTAAAATCACTTAAACTCTTGAATATTTTTCTTCAAAGACTTCACATGTTTATGGCTATGACTAAGTGAGATGATATCTGAAAAGACTTTATCAATTTAAAAATTAACCTGAGTTCCTTTCCTAGATTATGACTATTTGCTTGGAGTCTATCAGCTTAAAATTTACTTTATCTTGTAATGCACATTAAACTTGACTTCTGCTTTGTACTTCCTTTTCTCTCACACACACACAGACACACACACACATCTTGTGATTATATCTCCATTATCTTGTCTTTTTATAGAACTGTGGTATATACTTAACATTACTTTTTGTCCCCAGCCAAATTGAAGATTTAATAGTTTGCTTTGTTTTTCAATTCATTGGAAAAATAATAATGGGAAATATTTGCAGAGCATACGCTATGTGTCAGGCACTGCTCTTCAGTTCAGTTCAGTTTCGTCACTCAGGCGAGTCAGACTGTTTGCGACCCCGTGGACTGCAGCACGCCAGGCCCCCTGTCCATCACCAACTCCCGGAGTCCACCCAAACTCATTTCCACTGAGTCAGTGATGCCATCTAGCCATCTCATCCTCTGCCATCCCCTTCTCTTAGCTTTAACTATATTGATCCACTTAATCCTCACAGAAATCTTTGCCATAGATACTTTTAATATCCCCATTTTATAGATTAGGAGAAGAAGACACAGAGAGGTTAAATAACATCTAATGTTGATAAATAGTAGATTTGAGTTTAAAGACAGGCAGTGTAGTTCCTGAGACTGAATTTTTTAATCATTATACTATTTTTTTATTATTTAATAGGTTTAATGTTGATCCCTGGAGAACCCTAGCTTACTTTTCCTCATTTAGGGCCAGTTTTCATATATTATTTTCCTCCATATTTATGTCAGTTCCTTGTTGAGGGTAAACAATTCTAAATTAAATAAATTATAACAGTGGAATTCTGTTATATACATACAGTTCAACTATCAAGTAATGAATATTTAATAACATGAAAAGTTGCTCAAGATATATTCATGAGGGAAAAAGGCAATAAATCAAGATTTAAAGCTTGATCTATTTTCAGAATAGTGTGTATATAAGCTAAGGTGTTAATAGTGATATAATAGTGATATTAAGACATAGATGGTCTTTATTATCTTTTTATAACTTTAATATTTTTATAGCAAATATTATAGCATAATAATGAAAGAAAATACTAAAATTATCAAATACAAAATAAAGCTTTTAAACTATGATCTTTTTCACAGATTTTTTTATGTTGAACCTTGACAAAGACATTTTGCTAGCCTATGTAAATAATAATCACTGGTGTTTATTTGCCCTTCATTATTGCCCTCTAAAAGAATTCTAATAATCATAATTTTTGTCTCAAAATTTTCATTGCTTTTCTCCAAGTATGAGTTTTTTTTGTTTCTCAAGGCAAATTTGTATTGCTATAAACTTCCCTCTTAGAATTGCTTTTGCTATGTCCCATAGATTTTTGGAACATTGTGTTTTCTGTCTCCAAATATTTTAGGATTTTTTTCTTTGATCTCTTCACTGTTCCATTGTTTGTTTGGTAGCATATTATATTGCCTCCACGTGTTTGTGTTTTATGTATTTTTTTTATTCTTCTAGTTAGTTTCTAGCCTCATAATGTTGTGGTCAAAAAAGATGCTTGATATGATTTCAATTTTCTTTAAATATATTGAGACTAGTTTTGTGGCCTAACATGTAATCTATTCTGGAGAACGTTCCATGCACTTAAAAGGAATGTTCATTCTGCTGCTTTTCAATGGAATGTTTTAGATAGAGAGAGAGAGACAGACAAACATATACATCCACTTGATATGATGTGTCATTTAAGGCCAGTGTTTCCTTATTTTTTTCTGTCTCTGTGATCTGTCCATATATATAATTAGATTTTAAAGTTCTCTACTCTTATTGTGTTACTATCAATTTCTTCCTTGATGTTTGTTAGTACTTGCTTTATGTGATAAAGTGCTCCTATGTTGCATGTCTACATATTTACCATCATTATATTCTTGTTTGACGGATCCCTTGATTATCAAATAATGTCCTTCTTTCTTTGTCTCTCTTTTACAATCTTTGTTTTAATCTTTTTTTTTCTGATATAGATATTGTACCCAGCTTTCTTGTCATCTGCGTTTGTGTAAAATACCTTTTTCCACCATTTTACTTTCAGTCCATGTATGTCTTTGATCTGTAGTATGCCTATTGTAGATAGGTCTTGTATTTTATTCATTCAGCTACTCTATGTCTTTTGATTGGAGCATTTGGTCCATTTACATTTTCAAATTTTTTTATTAGAGGATAATTGCTTTACAATATTGTGCTGGTTTCTGCCATACATCGCACGAATCAGTCACAGGTACACTATGTCCCATCCCTCTTGATCCTCCCTCCCATCTCCCACCCCATCCCACCCCTCTACATTGTCACAAAGCACTGGGTTGAGCTCTCTGTGTCATATAACAAATTCCCTTTGGCTATCTGTTTTACGCATGGTAATGTATATGTTTCCGTGCTACTCTCTCCATTCGTCCCATCCTCTCCTTCCCACACTGTGTTCACAAGTCTGTTCTCTATGTCTGTGTCTCAATTGCTGTGCTGCAAGTTGGTTCATCAGTAGCATCTTTCTAGATTGCATACGCATGTGTTAATATGCAATATTTGTCTTCCTCTTTCTCACCTACTTCACTCTGTACAATAAGCTCTAAGTTCATCCACTTCAATAGGACTAATTCAAATGTGTTCTTTTTTATGGCTGAGCACAGTCAACTTACATTTAAATAATCATTGCTAGATATATACTGTTGCCATTTTTTTCATTGTTTTGGGGTTGTGTTTGCAGTTATTTTTTTTCCTTTCTTCTTCATTTGCTTGCTTCCTTTGTCATTTGATGACTGTTAATTTTTGAATATTTTTGGCTGTGTTAGGTCTTAGTTGTGGCAGGCAGGATCTTTTCTGTTGAGATGTGTGGGTTAATTATTCTATATTTTTCAAAAATGCTGTTCTCAATTATTTTGGTGGGTTTCCTATTGCTTCTCCAGGAAATAAAGGGTGTATGCACACATCTCTCCATCACCATCTCTGCTTCCACCTTGTCTCTTTTCTACTCTGTTTCTATTCCAGGCATTCTCATCCTTTTTCATTATTCTTTAGTATTTACTCATGCTTCCTACTCCCAGGTATCATTGGATCTTTGTACACACAAAGAAACTTAGTTGACTGTGTCAAGAGATATAAGTTCTGTTTTTCAGGAAACTGTTGGGCTTTTTTTCCATTTAAAAATTAGAAAATAACATATCCCTTTCATTAGAGAGCCCCTGAGTCATATAATAAAATAAAGATAAAAAAGGTATAAAAACCAAAATGATAAATATTTTCTATTTAAGAAAATTATGCACCCTGTTACCCCTCCCTCATAATCCTATGGGACAATTCTCTTGGCCTGATGACCTCAGTCTGAGCATCCCAGAACTCTAATACATCACTTGGTTCACCACCTTCTCCTAAAGCTAATTAGTCACATCTCTTAAAATAGCATCTCTTCTTATCCTGGGGTTGGTGGGTGGAAGGATGTGGGTAATGCTCATGCACAAGAGAAAATTTAGTTTGTGGAACTTTTCTAACTCCCTGACCATGCTGCCATCTGAGATCTTTTGATAGATTAGGTAGGTGGGCTAGAGGGGTTGGTGAACTATAGTCCACCACAAGAAGAATCTCCTTCTCAGATTACCAGGCTTCCAGAGAGGAAGGCTGTAACAGAATGAGCAGGAACAGAAATTGTACAGGAAGGAAGAGCCAGTGAAATTGTATAGAGAAAGACACAGGAATGAAAATGAGGTTGTTTTCTTTTTCTTAGTTTTATTGAGAAATAATTGACATATACTAATATATAAGTTTAAGGTGTACAACATGATGGTTTGATTTACATATATTGTGAAATGATTACCACAATAGATTTTATTTAGAAGCCATCATTTCATATAAATACAATAAAAGTAAAAGAGAAAAAAAATATATTTTTGATGAGAACTCTTAGAATCTATTCCCTTAACAGCTTTCCTAGATATCATATAGGAATGTTAATTATAATCATCACATTATAGTGTGGTTAATTTTTTATTAGTTTATTTTTTAATTAAAGTATAGTTGATATACAATAATATTATATAAGTTACAGGTGTACAGTAAAGTGATTCATAATTTTTAAAGGTTATACTCCAAATGGCTGCCTACTCTAGTATTCTTGCCTGGAGAATCCCATGGACAGAGGAGCCTGGTGGGCTACAGTCCATGGGATCACAGAGTCAGACATGACTATAGTGTGGTTAATTTTTAATGGGAATTCAGACTTGAGAATCAAGATAGGAGAGAAGTTACCATAAGCTTACAATTGCTGCCGCTGCTTTTAAATTCTCTGATTCTGTTTTATCCATATATCAGGTCATCTTTGGCATCACTTGCTGTATTGTCCAGAATGTAATTTGGTCAGATAATTTCAATGTGACCTCTAGCCCCCAGAGATATCTCTCTCTCTCGATACTCCATTCTGCTTATTATGCTCAACAAATGTGTTACTCGAAAATGCTAAGTATTGAGTTCCTGAGTGTTTCTCAATAGTGTTGAAAAAATATTCCATATAGCTTTTGTCCAAGTTCGTGATTCCCATCTTTAACAAGATTGTCACAGATGCTTGGAAATTTATTTATCTTTTAACTGTTTATAGATTTCTGCCTTCTACAAATGGACCTGAAAAAATTGCTTTACTTCAGAGAAGTGTTATTGACTAAATAATCAAGAAATATTTGCTACTTATTACATTTATTATTTAAAAAAACATAAGAGCCAGAAGAAATTATCTTCATCCTCCTCAGACTTACAATATATTTGGGGAGAGAGACTCTACAGATTAAAAATTTAAACCACTGAAAAACTAGAATAAATAGCCAAGGATTTCTCTAAACAAGGATTGTTACTATCTTTTCTCAGAATACCTTCCTATCTCCTACAGCTTATTAAACTCCTACTGCTTCTTCAAAACTCATGAGTCCTTTCTCCTTTGTAAAGCTCTTTCTGAATTTCCCAATGGACTCTTCTGTGTCCTTTCTGGCCAACAACAAGTACCTAGAGCTTCTACTATGATGCCATATACTGTGGTTTATTTTTTATGTGGGGAACTATTCAATTCAGTTCAGTTCAGTAGCTCAGTCGTGTCTGACTCTTTAGAACCCCATGACCGCAGCACACCAGGCCTCCCTGTCCTTCACTAACACCATTGACACCCGGAGCTTGCTCAAACACATGTTCATCGAGTCGGTGATGCCATCCAACCGTCTCATCCTCTGTCATCCCCTTCTCCTTCTGCCTTCAGGCTTTCCCAGTATCGGGGTCATTTCCAGTGAGTCAGCTCTTCCCATCAGGTGGCCAAAGTATCGGAGCTTCAGCTTCAGCATCAGTCCTTCCAAGAATATTCAGGGTTGATTTCCTTTAGGATTGACTGGTTTGATCTCCTTGCAGTCCAAGGGACTCTTAAGAGTTTTCTTCAACACAACAGTTCAAAAGCATCAATTCTTCAGTGCTTGGCTTTCTTTACAGTCCAACTCTCAAATCCATAAATGACTACTGGAAAAACCATGCTTTGACTATGGTTTTGCCAGATCTTTGGTTTTTCCAGACCTTTGTTAGTAAAGTAGTGTCTCTGCTTTTTAATATGCTGTCTACATTGGTCATACCTTTTCTTCCAAGGAGCAAGCTTCTTTTAATTTCATGGCCACAGTCACCATCTCCAGTGATTTTGGAGCCCCCCAAAATAAAATCTGTCACTATTTCTATTGTTTCCCCATGTATTTGCCATGAAGTGATGGGACCAGAAGCCACAATCTTCATTGTTTCAATGCTGAGTTTTAAGCCAGCTTTTTCACTCTCCTCTTTTACTTTCACCAAGAAGCTCTTTAGTTCCTCTTTGCTTTCTGCCATACGATTGGTGTCATCTGCATATCTGAGATTACTGATACTTCTCCCAGTACTCTTGATTTCAGCTTGTGCATCACCCAGCCCAGCATTTCACATGATGTACTCTGCATATAAGTTAAATAAGCAGGGTGACAATATACAGCCTTGACAGATTCCTTTCCCAATTTGGAACCAGTCTGTTGTTCCATGTCTGGTTTTTACTGTTGCTTCTTGATCTGCATACAGATTTCTCAGGAGGAAGGTAAGGTGGTCTGGTATTCCCATCTCTTGAAGTATTTTCCACAGTTTATTGTGATCCACACAGTCCAAGACTTTAGCATGGTCAATGAAACAGGAGTAGATGTGTTTCTGAAATTCTCTTGCTTTTTCTATAATCCATCAGATGTTGGCAATTTACTCTCTGGTTCCTCTGCCTTTTCTCAATACAGCTTGAACATCTGGAAGTTCACAGTTCATGTACTGTTGAACCCTAGCTTGGAGAATTGTGAACATTGCTTTGCTAACATGTGAGATGAGTGCAATCATGCAGTAATTTGAACATTCTTTGGCATTACCTTTCTTTGGGATTGGAAAAAAAATTGATCTTTTCCAGTCCTGTGGCCACTGCTGAGTTTTCCAAATTTTCTGGCATATTGACTGCAGCACTTTAACAGCAACATCATTTATTTGAAATAGCTCACCTGGAATTCCATCACCTCGACTAGCTTTGTTTGTAGTGATGCTTCCTAAGGCCCACTTGACTTCGGACTCCAAGATGTCTGGCTCTAGGTGAGTGATCACACCATTATGGTTATCCGGGTCATTGAGATCTTTTTTGTATAGTTCTTCTGTACATTCTTGCCACCTTTTCTTTATCTCCTCTACTTCTGTTAGGTCCATACCATTTCTGTCCTTTATTGTGTCTATCTTTGCATGAAATATTTCCTTGGTGTCTCTTATTTTCTTGAATGGATACCTAGTCTTTCCCATTCTGTTGTTTTCCTCTGTCTCTTTGTATTGTTTACTTAGGAAGGCTTTCTTGTCTTTCCTTGCTATTCTTTGAAACTCTGCATTCATATGGATATATCTTTCCTTTTCTCCTTTGCCTTTAGCTTTTCTTCTTTCCTTAGCTATTTGTAAGGCCTCCTCAGACAACCATTTTGTCTTTTTACATTTCTTCTTCTTGGGGATGGTTTTGATCACCACCTCCTGTACAATGTCATGAATCTCCATCCATAATTCTTCAGGCACTTTGTCTATCAGATCTAATCCCTTGATTAGATCTGATATTTGTCACTTCCACTGTATAATTGTAAGAGATTTGATTTAGGTCATACCTGAATGGTTTAGTGGTTTTCCCTACTTTCTTCAACTTAAGTCTGAATTTTTCAATAAGGAATTCATGATCTGAGCCATAGTGAGCTCCCAGTCTTGTATTTGCTGACTATATCGAACTTTTCCATCTTTGCCTGTGAAGAATATAGTCAGTCTGATTTCGGTTTGACTATCTGGTGATGTCCACGTGTAGAGTCATCTCTTGTGTTGTTGGAAGAGAGTGTTTGCTAAGACCAGTACAATCTCTTGGCAAAACTCTGCTAGCCTTTGCCTTGCTTGTACTCCAAGGCCAAACTTGCCTGTTACTTCAAGTGTCTCTTTATTTCCTTCTTCTGCCTTCCGGTCCCCTATGATGAAAAGGACAACTTTTTTGGTGTTATTTCTAGAAGGTCTTGTGGATCTTCATAGAACTATCCAACTTCAGCTTCTTTGGCGTTTATGGTTGGGGCATAGACTTGGATTGCTGTGATATTCAATGATATTATAAACAATTACTTTGGGCTAAAAAATCAGTACTGATGCTTTGGGATAATAGTTTTATGACCAGTTTCACTCATCATGCACACTGAGGTGTGTGTATATATAAATGCCCACATTAAAGCAAAACTTTGAGATCCATTTTTTCTATTGTTGAATTTCTATTGCCCCTTCAGTTCCAGGTCTGAGACATTTTGTGAATTCATGCACCGTTAGTTTACAAGTCCTTTACAATTTATGTTCCTGCCTTCCCCCTTTTTAACTCACTCCAGCTTTTAGCTGCATGTGTACATATTATGGGAACAGGAGGGCTTGACACAGAGATGCACAGTCAAGAAAAATGTATGTTCCATGTGGTAACAGTGTATTCCCTGCAAAAATGGGTAAGAACTGGAGAGGTTATGTGCTGTGCTTTGTTGCTCAGTCTGACTCTTTGCAACCCCAGGGACTGTAGCCCACCAGGCTCCTCTGACCATGGGGATTCTCAAGCAAGAATACTGGAGTAGGTTACCATGTCCTTCTCAAGGGATCTTCTCAATCCAGGAGTCAAACCCAGGTCTTCCACATTGCAAGCAGATTCTTTACTGTCTGAGCCACCAGGCAAGCCAGAGAGGTTATGTAGTATCCCAAATTATTGTCAGGAAAGAGTCAGCCTTAGCACCAGATCACAGACATAGGAGGTTTGAAGCAAAGCAATGAGAATTATAAAAGGGGGTAAGGGAAAGCGAAGGACAGGAGAGGGTCAGTTATTCTATGGCAACTATGCCATATGTGTGCATTTCTTCACATCCCAGCAAATTCTAAAAGTAGAGTTCCAATAGCTATAACCAAGCTATATCACCAATCTCAGAAGTTGAGAAGAGTCTAGAGCAATAAATCAAATTGACTTCCTTAACTTCCTTGACTTCACATATCAAAACCTCCCCAGCCACACCAGTCCTACCTTGCCCATCTTGGCTATGTCCTGGCTGCTAACCACACAACTTAGTATTTCACCTATACTTCTAAGTGCCAATGCAGATACCCTGTGCTGTGAATATCCATGCTACCCTTTTCTTGGACCTATCATACTCTCGAGTCACCCCTATGCCCCATGCCTGGTTCTCTCATGCTCACCTCTACTCCACAGGCTTTGTGTGAATTGCAAATGTAATTGTAGGTAGTTATATAAAATGATTCAAGACATACATTATGTGCCTAAGATGAAGCAAGGTTAAGAAATGACACAATTTGAAAGGCTGAAGTATTGTTTTATGAACAATAAAAGTAGAACCAGTGAGTTCTGGCAAATCCATCTCCCCCTCTTCTTTCTTTTTCCCTTTGTGGTGCACTATACGACCTTCCCTTCCCCTCTCAGTCTTTGCCATGCACTCTACCATGTTACCATGTTTGTTTCATTCTCTTGTTTGTAGATGAGTAATCCTAGGGCTGTGGTAAAGGGATATTGCATGTGGAAGTGACTCAACTGTTTTAGATGGCCACAGGTAAAATCCTTATTTAATGATGATATGGCCCTGAGAAGAAAATGAGGAGATCTAAAGTCTTAACAGTTTGACTATCCTTGAATAATTAATCATTATAATATGGAGAGTTATTAATATTCTTATGTTAGATTCCTTTTACTTTACCCAGAACCTTTGCAGCTGATACATCAACTGATGGAATGAATCAGTCTGTGGTGTCAGAGTTTGTGTTCCTGGGACTCACCAACTCCTGGGAGATCCAACTTCTTCTCTTTGTGTTCTCTTCTGTTTTTTATGTGGCAAGCATGTTGGGAAACTCCTTCATTTTGCTCACTGTTACAATGAACCCTCACTTACACTCCCCCATGTACTTTCTCTTGGCCAACCTCTCCTTCATTGACCTGGGAGTTTCTTCTGTCATCTCTCCCAAGATGATTTATGACCTTTTCAGAAAACGTAAAGTCATCTCCTTTGGTGGCTGCATCACTCAAATCTTCTTCATCCACATCGTTGGTGGTGTGGAGATGGTGCTGCTCATCGCCATGGCTTTTGACAGATATGTTGCCATATGTAAGCCTCTCCACTATTTCACCATTATGAATCAAAAAAGGTGTATTTTGCTCCTGGTTGCTGCATGGATAATTGGCTTGATCCACTCTACTGTCCAACTAGTTTTTGTTGCAAAATTGCCATTCTGTGGCCCTAATATAATAGATAGCTTTTACTGTGATTTTCCTCGATTTCTCAAACTTGCCTGCACAGATACCTACAGGCTAGAGTCCATGGTCACAGCCAACAGTGGATTTATATCCCTGGGATCATTCTTCATTTTGATTGTCTCCTACATTTTTATCCTCATCACTGTTCGGAAACATTCTTCAGGTAGCTCATCTAAGGCCCTCTCCACTTTGTCAACTCATGTCATGGTGGTGATTCTGTTCTTCGGTCCTTGCATCTTTGTTTACACCTGGCCTCACTCCACGTCACACCTAGACAAATTCCTTGTTGTTTTTGATGCAGTTCTCACTCCTTTTTTCAATTCAATCATCTATACATTCAGGAACAAAGAAATGAAAATGGCAGTGAGGAAACTATGCAGTCACTTTATTATTTATAGAAGAATTTCTTAAATGCCCAAAGTATTATAAAGTCTCTTTACGGACTTGAAGTAAAATTAAATTTCTATTATTTTAATGTCAGATGTATCCAAGTTTTCTATTAATTTTTAAGTGTCCCAGCTTAAAATAGCATTATTCTTTTTATGTTAACTGGGAAATTGTGTTGCTGCCTTTGGTTGGAGGAAGCATGTGGTATGGTAAATAGTGTCTTCTGGAGAAGGCCAAATGCTTGTCTCTGAGGAGACATTACCTTGATAAACTTACTATGGTTTAGACTTCAAAATTGAGTCTCTTCAGTATCAGAATGGGTTATATAATGGAATGCTGATTGACTCTAGGTAAATCGATAATAGATGGAACTATATAATATACATCTAGATGCCCATTTATTAGTTTGCCACACACACACACACATACACACACACAAAAAATCAGTCAAATGGCCTGAATTTCCACTTAGGTATAACTCACTTGTACACTGTAGGAAAATTTCTGGAAAGTCAAATGATGATAGGAACATTAATAAACAGGGAATCAG
This sequence comes from Antilocapra americana, assembly GCA_007570785.1. NCBI lineage: Eukaryota > Metazoa > Chordata > Mammalia > Artiodactyla > Antilocapridae > Antilocapra > Antilocapra americana. The sequence goes on along the minus strand of ML661889.1, from coordinate 5,919,981 downwards.
AGTAAGAATTGTTGACTGGTTATTTTGATACTTAATGCCTATATCTCCATGCTACAATATGCCTATCATCACTTTGGAAAAATAGAATCCTTACACCAGGCTATTTTTCTGGATGCTGGCTAGTCATCACAAGACTTATCTTTGACTCTGTTCATACACTGTTTCAAGCTGTTTAGCCTCTATATATTTACAGATGCAGTATTCTTTCCATATGTAACTAGCCAGATTCTTCCTTTCCTTTCTGTTGGCATGACTATTCTGTTGCATTTGAATGACTTGAGTCATTCATTGCAAGCTAAATTTTAGTTTGGGAAGTGTTTTATATATGACTGTATTTTCTTCTACAGAAATGAAGGATTTCCATCAATAGATTTAAAATTTTCTATTCATACACATTTTCACAAAGAACAAAAATTAATTTTTTAAAAAGATATTGGAAATAACTCTGATTTTTATACATTCTTACAGTTACTCAAGACATCTTAACCAATTTACCTGTACTTCTTTGATCTTATATGTGGTCCTGACTTGTATGTATTTGCTCACTCAGTTGTATCCGACCCTTTCCAACCCATGAACTGTAGCCCACCAGACTCCTCTGTTCATGGCATTTTCCAGGCAAAAATACCATAGTGGGTTACCATTTCCTACTTCAGGGGATCTTTCCATCCCAGAGGCTGAAGCCACATCTCTTACATCTCCTGCACTGGCAGGCAGATTCTTTACCGCTGTGCCACCTGGGAAGCCCAATGCTTATTTTCTTCATAACTTATCCTACTTGATAATTTGTTTGCCTTTTCTTTTTATTTCCATTGCCGTGATATCATTTATTCATTTTTAGTCCATTTTTAGACCCTTGGGAAACCAATACCTATTATCAATTTACTAGCCAGCACTAATCTCAGTCTCCCTATAATGTTTTGAATTGTTTTATCTTCCATTGATAAAATAATGTTCAGTAGATCCAGCAAGGATTCCCATATTCCCATATTCCTCACTGTTTATGTGTGTTGTATACAAAAATGCCTGTTTCTCCCAATCTTATCTCTTTAGGCCTTGTGTCAGGTGTGTAATTATGACAAGATAGATTCCCCACCTACATAATGAATAGCTTCTGTATCATCTAATGTAAAACTTTGATAATGTCATTATTCTTTATTCTAAAGAAAGTATGACTTTTTTAGTAGACATCTACTCTGCTGTTTGCCCAGATCAGCAACCTCCTTCTTTTGGTAAATATATCTTTCTCTTAGACTAACCATGTGATATGATTAGAAGATGACATGTAGATCCCACCTCTCTGACCACTACTGTCTGATCAAAGATTGAGCTTCCGACCTAAGTCATAATGACATATCTCCAATTCACAGTTGAATGTTGCAAGTATGGGTCTCTGACCATGATGGGCCAAATCTGAGCTTTTCCTTGAGATGTTGGATGAGAATAAGGAGAAAGCAAGCCCCAGTACCTTTTGGAGTATGTTGTGCAGAAACTGCTGTCAATCATATTTCCTGCTGTCAGAAATACAGCAAGGATATTTTTTTTAAAGATATCTGGGATACTTTTTAAAAGATACCTCAGAGAAGAAGATATAAGATTTAAAGACGGGAGCTTACCAGTATTCAAGTTCTTGGTTTCATGTGTCTAAGGCATTTAGCTTTATTCTCAGCCTGCATTCAACTTGGTCACTAGCTGAGCCAATAAATGCCCAATATATCTAACCCCTTTCCTATATTTGTTTAATTTGTGGTTCTGTCATCTAAAAGGATATTGACAGAGACTTCCCTGGTGGTCCAGTGGTTAAGAATCCACCTGCCAATGCAGGGATTGATCCCTGGTCTGATAAGATCCCACATACCATGGAGTAACTAAGCTTATGGGCCACAACTGCTGAAGCCCACATCCTCTAAAGCCCATGCTCTGCAACAAGAAAAGCCACCACAATGAGAAGCCTGTACACCACAATTAGAGAGTAGTTCCCACTCACTGCAAGTAGAGGAACCTATGCATTGCAATGAAGACCCCACAGAGTCAAAAATTTTTTATTTTTTAGAAAGGAATATTGACAATTATAGCTCTGATTCTAAGAACCCTGTATATTCAGTTAATTCTGATGTGAAATCCTTCATTGTTTTATTTCTTTAAGAAAATATTATTTTTCTTTGTATAAAAAAGAAAATAGGTTTATCATATAAGATTTATTTGGGAATTAGAGATCAAAAATTTAAAATCACCATATGGAGATAATTAATAGCAGTATCTCAGTATATCTCTTTCTAGTGTTGTTCTTTTCCAGTGAGTCTGCTCTTTGCATCAAGTGGTCAAAGTATTGGAGCTTCAGCCTCAGCATCAGTCCTTCCAATGAATACTTAGGGTTGGTTTCTTCTAGGATTGACTGGTTTGATCTCCTTGCTGTCCAAGGGACTCAAGAGTCTTCTCCAGGACCACAATTCAAAAGCACCAATTCTTGGGCGTTCAGCCTTCTTTATGGTCCAACTCATATCTGTACATGACTACTAGCAAAACCACAGATCTGACTGTATGATGACTTTGTCATCAAAGTGATGTCTCTGCTTTTTTTTTATTAAGTTTCTTAAATTTATTGAGAAGGCTGCATCTGTCTTATATTACATATATTGTTTGAGAAGTCGAAGTCTATCTTGCTATTCATTCAATGTAAATGATGGGTTTTTTTTTTTTTTTTGGTCTGGCATAGGAGGTTTGTGACATTGTACAAGAGACAGGGATTCAGACCATCTACAAGAAAAAGAAATGCAAAAAAGCAAAATGGCTGGCTGAGGAGGTCTTACAAATAGCTGTGAAAAGAAGAGAAGCGAAAAGCAAAGGAGAAAAGAAAAGATATTCCCATCTGAATGCAGAGTTCCAAAGAATATTGAGGAGAGATAAGAAAGCCTTCCTCAGTGATGAATGCAAAGAAATAGAGGAAAACAACAGAATGGGAAAGACTAGAGATCTCTTCAAGAAAATTAGAGATACCAAGGGAACATTTTATGCCAAGATGGGCTTGATAAAGGCCAGAAATGGTATGGACCTAACAGAAGCAGAAGATATTCAGAAGAGGTAGCAAGAATACATAGACGAACTGCACAAAAAAGATCTTCATGACTCAGATAATCACGATGGTGTGATCACATACCTAGAGCCAGACATCCTGGAATGTGAAGTCAAGTGGGCCTTGGAAAGCATCACTATGAACAAAGCTAGTGGAGGTGATGGAATTCCAGTTGAGCTATTTCAAATCCTGAAAGATGATGCTGTGAAAGTGTTGCACTCAATATGCCAGCAAATTTGGAAAACTCAGCAATGGCCACAGGACTGGAAAAGGTCAGTTTTCATCCAATCTCAAAGAAAGGCAAAGCCAAAGAATGCTCAAACTACTGCACAATCGCACTCATCTCATGCTAGTAAAGTAAAGCTCAAAATTCTCTAAGCCAGGCTTCAGCAGTACATGAGCCATGAACTTCCAGATGTTCAAGCTGGTTTTAGAAAAGGGAGAGAATCAGAGATCAAATTGCCAAAATTCACTGGATTATCGAAAGAGCAAGAGGATTCCAGAAAAACATCTACTTCTGCTTTATTGACTATGCCAAAGCCTTTGACTGTGTGGATCCCAATAAACTGTGGAACATTCTGAACGAGATGGGAATACCAGACCACCTGCTGCCTCTGAGAAACCTGTATGCAGGTCAAGAAGCAACAGTTAGAACTGGACATGGAACAACAGACTGGTTCCAAATAGGAAAAGGAGTATGTCAAAGCTGTATATTGTCACCCTGCTTATTAAACTTATATGCAGAGTACATCATGAGAAACGCTGGGCTGGAAGAAGCACAAGCTGGAATCAACACTGCCAGGAGAAATATCAATAACCTCAGATATGCAGATGACACCACTCTTATGGCAGAAAGTGAAGAGTAACTAAAAAACCTCTTGATGAAAATGAAAGAGGAGAGTGAAAAAGTTGGCTTAAAGCTCAACATTCAGAAAACTAAGATCATGGCATCTGGTGCATCACTTCATGGCAAATAGATGGGGAAACAGTGGAAACAGTTTCAGACTTTTTTTTTTTTGGACTCCAAAATCACTACAGATGGTGATTGTAGCCATGAAATTAAAAGACACTTACTCCTTGGAAGGATGGTTATGACCAACCTAGATAGCATTTTGAAAAGCAGGGACATTACTTTGCCAACAAAGGTCTGTATAGTCAAGGCTATGGTTTTTTCAGTAGTGATGTCTCTGCTTTATAATACGCTCTCTAGGTTTGTCATAGTTTTCCTTCCAAGGAGCATACATCTTTTAATTTCATGCCTGCAGTCACCATCCACAGTGATTTTGTAGCCCAGGAAAATAAATTCTGTCACTGTTTCCACTTTTACCCTTCTATTTGCCATAAAGTGATGGGACCAGATGCCATGATCTTCATGTTTTGAATGTTGAATTTTAAACCAGCTTTTTCACTCTATTATTTATTGTAGTATTCTCCCTGCTTCCTCATAGGTAGAATATTATTTTTTTGTATTTATTTATCAGTCCCACATATATGTTAACAATATTAACTATTATATTTATGTTCAAAATGTCCCTCTCAAATTCTTGTTTCCTTTTTAATTTTGCTTATCATATTCTACAACATTAAAGTAATTTTTGTACACCAATTCCAGAGCTATTGAATTGCGCCATAATAGTTTTACTCTTTAGTTATTTTCCTTTCCAGCTGTTACCTAATTAATGTTCATAAATATATATTTTTATTGAAATATAGTTGATAGAGTTAAATATAGTTCATTTAAAATGTGTTAGTTTCAAATATATAGCAAAGTGATTCCGTTTTATATATCTAGTTTTTACAAGATGTTAAGTATAGTTCCCTGTGCTATACAATAGGTTTTTGTTATCTATTTTATGTATAGTAGTATGTCTTTGTTAATCCCAAGCTCCTAATTTATCTCTCCTCCCCACCCCCTGCTATCCCCTTTGGTAACTCTAAGTTTGTTTTCTATGTCTGTGAGTCTGTTTCTGTTTTGTAAATAAGTTCATTTGTATCATTATTTTAGATTCCACATATAAGTGATATCATATGATATTTCTCTTTCTTTGATTTATTTTACTTAATATAATTTCCAAGTTTATCTATGTTTCTGCAAATGGCATTATTTCATTTTTTTGGATGATTAATATTCCATTCTATATATGTTTCACATCTTCTTTATCCATTCATCATTGATGGACATTTAGGTTGCTTCCATGTCCTAGCTACTGTTAATATTGCTGCAGTGAACATTGGGGGTACATGTGTCTTTTTGAATTAAGGTTTTCTCAGGGTATATGCCCAATAGTGGGATTGCTGGGTCATATAGTAGTTCTATTTTTCGTTTTTTAAGGACCCTCCATACTGTTCTCCATAGTGGTTGTATCAGTTTACATTCCCACCAACAGTGCATGAAGATTCCCTGTCTCCATACCCTCACCAGCATTTACTCTTTGTACATTGTTTTAATAATGGCTATTCTGACTGGTCTGAGGTGATATCTCATTATGGTTTTGACATGCATTTCTCCAATTACGAGAGATGTTGAGCATCTTTTCATGTTTGTTGACTTTCTGTATATCTTCTTTGGAGAAATGTCTATTTAGGCCTTCTGCCCGTTTTTGATCAGATGGGTTTTTTTTATATATTGAGCTGCTTGTATATTTTGGAGGTTAATCCTTTGTCAGTTGCTTCATTTTCAAATATTTTCTACCATTATAAGGGTTGTCTTTTTGTTTTATTTAGGGTTTCCTTTGCTGTGAAAAAGCTCTTAAGTTTTAATTAGGTCTCATTTGTTTGCTTTTGTTTTTATTTTCATCATTCTAAGAGGTAGGTCAAAAAGGATCTTCTGTGATTTATGTCATAGTGTTACTTAATACAGACCCACTCATCAGTAGACAGGCTGCTTAAAGTCTTATGAATTAACAATTTTATTGTTTTTTTTATTATCACAATAAGTTTATTTACTTTTTTGCAGTTTGTATTTTTTATCTTTTTTTTAATTGCAACAAATTCAAGAAAGACTTTTTTTCTATACAATATTGTGTTGGTTTTGTCATGGGTATTCATGTGTTCCCCTTATATATGTGACACCTATCAGTAGTTTAAAAACAATAATTTACTACAAAATTCTACCAAAAATTGCTAACCTACATTTTTTAAGAATCTTTAAAATAAGTAGCCATTAGAATGATTTTATCATAATCATTAATTTATATATCAATAGCTTAGTTTATTTATTTAGATTAGAAAGATTTTTGTCTCTGGCCTATACTATCTTTGGGTCCCAAAAGCTTGCCATGGCTGTTCAGTTATGAAAACCATGATCCACTAATAGAAACAGATCAAGGAATGCTGTAATATTCATATGTGAAATTCTTGAAGTTCATTTAAAATAACTGTGAAATCTTTGTAGCAATAAGAAAAGTTATGGTGAATACCCTTTAAAGTATTGATTAAAGGAAAAAATCAACATAGAAGAATACTATTTAATAGTATACTTCTAATAAGTGACATAAATAAAAGCCATGAGTGAGTGATAATATTATCATCCAGTTGTAAAATACCCAGGACCCTGTTGAAGAAATTTCTTTTTGAGCTGCATAAAAAGGAACTTCAAAACAGCTAATAATCACATGAAATTGATACTGATGAAAAGAGTAATGACCTTACAGTGTCACTTCTGCTATCAATGGGGTCAGAGATAGAAAGCCAGTGAATATTTTGGTAGTGGCAAGTTCAAGAATACAAACTAACAAGTTGGCCTAGATTTTTTTTCCAATTTTTTTAATCTAAAGTGAGAAGAAAGGAATGCACTGTGTCAGGTGATGGATGCATTAATTATCTTGATATTGGCAATCACTCCACAATGTATATGTATATCAAATCATCACATTGTACACTTTAAACATATACAATTATATTTGTCAATTTTTCCCCAGTGAATTGTGGCAGGGATGGAGGGCTGATATCTGATTGTTATCCTAGATTTCTCATTTCACATATCTCTGCCTGAGTATTATCATTGATAAAATAAAGGGGTTAGAACACATGATCTTTCAAATTTCAGTTATAAAATTCAACAATCCTATTATAAAGTCAACCGTTATCTAAGTTATCTATTAGAAAAAACAGTTATCTATTGGAAAAGAACCAACCAGGTATTACGGCAGTTTGGTAGATATTTTGAGAAATGAACATTAACAATTCCAAACAGGGAAAGAATAACAGTGAAAGGGAATAATATTCTAATTTCCAACACTGAATTATTGAACACCTTCTCTGTTTGGCACCTTTTGAGAGATAAGACAATTGGATGTGGTGGATTAAGATGACAATTAGCTTTCATTTGCAGTATTTTACATAGTAATTATACAAAGAATGGGCTAAGCATTTCTTAATTATTAAAAAGATGAGATGAAATACCCACCACCCAGAATTATCATGGATAGTAAATAAAACAATTCATATAAAACATCCAACAAAAGCTGGAAACATAGAAAGCTACAATGTAAGCTCTCTTTATCCTTATTAAGTATATAGCAACATGAAAATCTCTAAATGTAACCTAGGACATAAAATTAATGGAGGTCTGAAATGACATTTTTTCTGTTGTCATTAAAGGTAGAACTAAATATCTTTTATCTTTAGAGTATTTAGGACCTCTTGCTGTAACTCACAAGCTGATGGCAGAGTTTCTTCATTGCTGCTTTCACCTCCTTGTTCCTGAATGTATAGATGACTGGATTAAGAAAAGGAGTGAGAACTGCATCAAAGATAGCAAGGAATTTGTCCAAGTGTGATGAAGGGAAAGGCCAGGTGTAGAAGAAGATTAATGGCCCAAAGAATAAGACCACCACAGTGACGTGCGCTGACAAGGTGGAGAGGGCCTTGGATACACTACCTGAGGAGTGTTTCCAAACAGTGACCAGAATGAAGATGTAGGAAATAATCAGTATGCAGAAGGAACCCACGGAGATGAGTCCACTGTTGGCAGTGACCATGAACTCTAGTCTATAGGTCTCTGTGCAAGCAAGTTTAATGAGTTGGGGGAGATCACAATAAAAGCTGTCCAATACATTAGGACCACAGAAGGGCAAGTCTACAACAAAAGCCAGCTGGGCCACTGAGTGAATGATCCCCAGGACCCAGGCTGCAGCCAAAGTCAAAACACACATTCGTGGGTTCATGACGGTCAGGTAGTGGAGAGGCTTGCATATGGCCACATATCTGTCAAAGGCCATGGCGATGAGCAGCACCATTTCTGTGCCCCCAGTGGCATGAATAAAGAAGATCTGAGTTAGACAACCCCCAAAAGAGATGGCTTTGTGTTTTCTGAAAAGGTCATAAATCATTTTGGGAGCAGCAATAGAGCAAACCCCCACATCAAGAAAGGAGAGGTTGGCCAGCAGGAAATACATGGGGGAGTGCAAGCTAGTGTCAGCACTCACAGAGAACACAATGAGGAGGTTTCCCATCAGGCTTGCCATGTAGAACACAGAGAAAAGGAGGAAAAGAAGAAGCTGGATCTCCCAGGAACTGGAGAGTCCCAGGAACACAAACTCAGAAACCACGGAGTGGTTGGCTCCACCCATTGCCTCTGCAAACAGAGATGACTCAATTTTACCTTAGAAAGAGAATAAAAATGAAATCAACCTTGTGAGGAGTCAGTGACCGCATGAAAATACTGCCATAATTCACACAGCCAAAGCACATATAATCTCTTAATATTGTAAATCAATTATCCTTCAATTAAAAATAGTTTTTTTTAAAAAAAATGCAGTTGCAGAACATATGCAGTAACTATTTGCCACAAAGCACTGCGTCTAACTCCCCAGCCTCTCTAGAGCTCTCTAGGTTTTGATAAAAGAAATAAATATTCTGCTGAATCAAAAGGGTTATGCAAAGCAGATAGGACTACCCTGGAATACCATGAGGGAGGAACAGGAAATAGAAATGAATTTATTGATTTTTCTCACACTTTGTTACTCCCATGCATGGATTTCCCCAAACTTCAGACAATTCTGATGATCTTCATTTTCTTTACCCTCTGATTACCTCCGATATGAAATGCTATCAGCTTTACTGATACTCTCTTGCTAAACATATTGTAGTTTTATCAAATCATAGTCATCTTTTCCCCATAAAGACAGAAAATACTTTAGAAACCTTAAAAACATATCCAGCTTTTGTAGCTCAGCTCAAGGAGTGGGAGTGATCGCAAAGCTTGAGCTGTGAGAGCATACGACAGAGTTAGGACAAGCCAGACTCTAAACATGGATGAGCTAAACAAAATTCTGTGTCATATTAGGAAATCATTGTCCATGCCATGTTCACTTTTCATGGTTCCTGGAATGTTGGAAAGATTGAAAAGAACACTGCACTTGTAACTGGGAAAGTTGTGATCAAGCACAAGCAAGCCCTAAGTTCATGGGAAGTTAGAGTAAGTTCTTTCTCCCATCCCTTCCACATTCAACTCACTTCTTGAACTCACTTCCATCATCTGGAAAATAAAGGGGACTGAGTAGGTGATGCTAAGTAATCCTTTCAAGTCTAACATTCTGTGACTTTATAACACAATGCCAGCCCAGTAGGTAATGAACCTCACCGTAATGATGGTATTCCCTGCATTGGAGTTCTACCATATTCACCACCTTTTCCCTCGTCTGCAATTGATTATAAATCCCATATCCCATAAAAGCCATCTCCTTGTATTAGTCTCCCTCTTCTCTAATGGTTTTTGTTCCACTTACATTTGATAGCATATTATTGTAAATTTTCTATGTCATTTACTTTTCCCTTTATCATAACTGTCTGTAATCAATCAGGAAACATTTTCTAGATACCTACTAAGCCCAATGCATTGTTCCAGGACATTATGGACTTCCTGAAGTATTAAAATATTCACTGCCATTAAGGCATTTACATTTTAGCACATACTAAAATATAAACAATAAAAAATTCTTACATAGAGAATGTCAAATAAGTAGTATGAGCATAGAATTTTTGAAGCAAAAAAATATACACATGAGCCAGAATGATCAGGGCTGTCTTCAGAAAGAAATCAAGACCTATGATGCATTTTAAGATATGGATATAAGTTATTTGGATATACAGCTTCATATCTGACTCTGAAAGAGTTGCTGAAACATGATGAGGGAATAGCTTCCAGTCTGAAGCAGGGTTTGATAAGCTATTAGTGAAAATGAGAACAAAGTAAAACAAAAACAGTGACCACCATGGGCAAGACACTACAGTAACACCTTTACCAACACGATCTTGTTTGACACTTACAGAACCCATAAAAGTTATCAGCTTCTTTTCACAGTGGAGAAAATCGAGACCAGGAGAGGGAAAGCCATAGATTAGAGCAGTAAGTGGTAGAACTGATATTGATTCCCCGATCTGCCGCTTAACCAGTATATAGGGAAGACTTCTCACACCTTTCCAATTATGTAACATAACACAGACATAATTCTTCCTGGCTATTGAAGTAAAGGGCAAATCTGTGTAACACCTGCATCTCGGAGCTCCTGGTTGAGTTCCCAGACTGCCGTTGCTTTAATCCACAAGAAGGCCTTTAGCTTCCCATAGAAGAGGCTAGTGCGCTCTCATTAGCAGAGGAAGAAAAAGTGCTCGGTTTCCACATCAAGAAATAAAATAAAGCCCAGCACTACATTAATTTGAATTTTGTTCCCACTTACAAAGCTGTCTCTGGCCTTTTGTAATTCCCTTTCTTGGATCTCAATCTTAGAGAGCAGTGGATAAACAGAAACAAATAATAATAATAATTTCAATTTCTGACTGTATGTGCTCTTTCTCATTTGTGTTAATTCTTACTCATTAAGCTCAGCTGAAGGTGTTTCTATTGTACAAGGTATCAATTAACTGATTTCTTTACAAAATGACCCTGTCACCAGAAATGTCTATTGAGTCTCGGTCTTTAGGGACTTCAACACTGTACACCAGTATCCTCAAGCTATTTCTGAATTTGTCACCAGCCTACTCATATAAAGACCTGACATGTGACTGTTACCAAAGAGTTAACCATATTCAACTTTTATTGGTTAAAACTAGCATTGCTTCATGTACAAATAGCTGTGAAAATGCTATTCTCGGGAAAGATCTGGCTAATTGGCACACAAGAGAGTGCTGACCAAATGATACTGCAGAGACTTAGGATTGCCAATATGATTTCATTTATCCAAGGGAATTGTCACCCAGAATGCTGTCGCCAAGAGGAAGTTATGGAGTAGCCACAAATGGGAAGAAAAAGAGATCAGAAAACATTTTAAACACCGTTTTGTTTACTTACTTTGAAATATTTATTTTCTGAGTAAGGTTAAAGAATCTCCAAGAAACACATAAATATACCTTTGTTATATTCATATCAAATCAACTTCACCCAAGAAAACAGAAAAATTAAGAAACAAGAATCTTACCAGGAAAATAGAAATCCCTATTGTGTGTGTGTGTGTGTGTGTGTGTGTGTGTGTGTGTGAATTATCTGTAAGGCTATTATTCTGTTTTACGTTCAAAAGCTGGCATAGTTATAATCTACATGAAACACTGTTTAACTATTAATTCAATTACATGGCCTATAATTTCACATCAAAAAGAATACTTTTAACTCAGAAATAACTACCTTGTTGGACTTCATTATAGATGGTGAATCAGAAGACTTAAATTCTATTCATATTTGGCCAGTAACTCACTCTGTAACTTCAGATGTTTCACTTCATGTCTCTACAGTAATATTTCCTCATCTGTAAAATGAGCATGTTATAGAAAATAATTTCTACAGTATCTTCCAGTTCTTAAGCTTCCTATGTTATGAATAGTTATATATTCTCATTGATTCATTTGGAGAGGAAAGGTATAAAATGTAAGATCAATTATTGAATATATGGCTTAGCAAACATAAGAAATATAAAATTCGGCAGGTAAATGAAATTCAATTTTGACAATTTGTTTTTACTAATTATCACAGAAGTAGTAAATATAAATTGTAAGAAATAGTATATCTGTTTAGTGTGAAGAGAGGGAAGAAAACCTTTTTGCATTATGTACAGCCCTATAGTGGCCTGACCAACTCTGATGGCTCACAGAAGTAAAGGGGGGAAAGGTTTACAAAGAAAGAAATTAGCTGATTAAAAAAAAAAAATTCTGCTAAGCTAGAACACAACTTCATTCATTCATTGACATGAAGTTCCTACAAAGAGTAGGTGCAGGAAAAGAAATACCACATTTTAAAAAGAGCCAGTAGCTATGAGAATAGATTTTTAAAGTACTCATCACAGAAGAAAAAAAGAAAGAGAAACAGAGAAAGAAAATGAAAGGAAGGGAGTGAGAAAGAAAGAAGGGAGGAAGAAATGAAGGAAGAGAGGAGGGAGGAGAGGAGAAGGGAGGGGAGCAGAGAGGAGAGGAGGAAAGGAGAGAGGAGGGGAGGAGAGACAAACACTATATTGCCCATGGAGGCTAGGAACATGAGGCGAGAGGGTCAGTCTGTAGTGACCAGGGCAATATTCCTTTGTGTATGGAACATCATTCTGTCTTCTCCTTACCTATCTCCACCCCATATTCAGAGACAGAACTTTCAACCACAAACAATGATGGACCCAGAATGAAGAGTAAACCTCAAGCTAGGGAAACAGAAAAATGACCCATTTGGAACTCTCACACTAAATTTTTATCCCAAAGGAATGCCTAAGAAAGAGAAAAAAAAGAAAGGAGGGATTAGGAGAAAGAGAGAGAGGGTAAAAGGATACATAAAACAAGATACTGGAGCAAAATATAATTTTGTAATAGGAAAGAGTGTAAGATTACCACAAGCAACTATAATTTCTAAATTGTAAAATGCTAAATAAATGTGAAGCAATTTGAAAAAGAATAAAGTTTTTATTTAAATTCAGAACTTTAAAGATAAAAACAGCAAACACAAAATCTACACAATTAGAAAAAAAACAAAATAAAACATGAAAACAAATGGCAGGAAAAAGAGCGCAGAAAAATATTTCCACAGAGCAGATGAAAATTGGGACCAAGTATTTCACCATGAATTTTTTAAACTTACAGGATTGATCTTTACACACACACACACACACACACACACACACACACACACACACACTCACACAAGACATAGAGATTTAAAAGCTCAAAATGATATGACAAGATTGTTGCATCTATGTTCATCAGTGATATTGACCAGTAATTTTCTTTCCTTGTGTTATCTTTGTCTGATATCTTTGGTATCAGGGTAATGGTAGCCTTATAAAATGAGTTTGGGAGCGTCCCTTCCTCTGAAATGTTTTGGAAGACTTTCAGAAGTGTGCATGTTAACTCTTCTCTAAATTTTTGATAGAGTTTGCCTTTGAAGCAGTCTGGTCCTGGACTTTTGATTGTTGGAAGATTTTTAATCACAGTTTCTATTTCCATACTCGTCATTGGTCTGTTCATATTTTCTATTTCTTCCTGGTTGATCCACAAATCAATCAGTGATACACCACATCAACACACTGAAAACTATAAATGCATGATTATCTCAAGAGATGCAGAAAAAGCTTTTGGCAATATTCAACACCCATTTACAATTTAAACAGCATTGAAACATGTTAATTATCATATGTGAAATCAATCACCAGCCCAGGTTTGATGCTTAGGGCTGGGGCACCGGGATGACCCAGAGAGAGTGAATCAGGAGGGAGGTGGGAGGGGGGTTCTGGAAAGGGAACGTATGTATACCCATGGCATATTCATGTCAATGTATGGCAAAACCAACACAATAATGTAAAAATAAATAAATAAATAAAAATAAAATTTTTAGAAAAAGAAAAAAAAATAAACAAAAAACACTCTCCAGAAAGTAAGCATAGAGGGGACCACCTCAACATAATAAAGGCCACATATAACAAACTCATAGCAAACATCAATGGTGAAAAACTGAAAGCATTTCTTCTAAGACAAGAAACAAGAAAACGATGTCACTCTTGCCATTATTATTCAACTTAGTTTTGAAAGTCCTAGCCCAGCAATCACAGAAGAAAAGGAAATAAAAGGAATCCAAACTGGAAAAGAAGTTAAACTGTCACTGTTTGCAAATGACATGATACTATACATAGAAAATCCTGAAGACGCTACCAGAAAACTGCTAGAACTCATCAGTGAATTTGGTAAAGTTATAGGATACAAAATTAATACACAGAAATCCCTTCCATTCCTATGCACTGAAAACAAAAGATCCAAAAAAGAAATCAAGGAAATAATTTACCATTTACCATTGCATCAAAAAGAATAAAATACTTGGGAATAAGCCCACCTAAGGAGGCAAAAACCTATACTCAAAAAACTGTAAGATACTGATAAAAGAAATCAAGATGGCACAGAGGGAAAAATATATCATGTTCTTGGATTGAAAGAATCAATATTGTGAAGACAACTATACTATCCAAAGCAATCTACAGAGTCAATACAATCTCTATCAAATTACTAATGGCATTGTTCACAGAATTAGAACAAAAAATTGTACAGTTTGTATGGAAATACAAAATACAATGAAGGGCTGAAGCAATTTTGAGAAAGAAAAATAGAGCTAGAGGAATCAGGCTGTCCCTGACTTCAGATTATACTATAAAGCTATAGTAATCAAAACAGTGTAGTACTCACATAGAAAGAAAAATATAGATCAGTGGAATAGAATAGAAAACCTAGAGATAAACTCATGCACCTATGGTCATCTAATCTATGACAACAAAAGCAAGAATACAGAATGGAGAAAAAACAGTCTCTTCAATAAGTGGTGCTGGGAAAACTGGACAGCTACATGTAAATATATGAAATTAAAACAATCCCTAACACCCTACACAAAAATAAACTCAAAATGGATTAAAGACCTAAGTATAAGGACAAACAGTATAAAACTCTTAGAGGAAAATATAGGCAGAACACTCTGACATTAATCACAGCAAGATGTGTTTTGATCCACCTCCTTGGGTAATGAAAATAAAAACAAAAATAAACAATCAGGACCTAATTAAGCTTTAAAGCTTTTACACAGCAAAGGAAACAAAGACAACCAAAAGAAAGAAGACAACCTTCAGAATGGGAGAAAATATTTGCGAAAGAAGCAACAAGGGATTAATCTCTGAAATATACAAACAACTCATGCAGCTCAGTATCAAAAAGCAAACAACCCAATCAAATAATGGGCAGAAGATCTAAATAGACTTTTCTCCGAAGAAGACATGCAAGTGGCTAAAAAACATATGAAAAGATACTCTTATGTAAATAATTATTAGAGAAATGCAAATCAAAACTACCATGAGGTATCATCTCACACCAGTTAGAATGGCTCAAATCAAAATATCTACAAACAATAAATTCTAGAAAGATTGTGGAGAAAAGGGAAAGCTCCTATACTATTGGTGGGAATGTAAATTGCTATAGCCACAAGAAGAGTCTGTAGGTTCTTTAAAAAACTAAAAATGGAACTACTGGATTATCCAGCAATTCCACTCCTGAGTATATATCCATAAAAAATGAAAACTCTTAATTCAAAAAGATACATGCATCCCATGAAGTGAAGTGAAGTGAAAGTCGCTAGGTGGTGCCGGCTCTGCGACCCCATGGACTCTATAGTCCATGGAATTCTCCAGGCCAGAATACTGGAGCAGGTAGCCTGTCCCTTCTCCAGGGGATCTTCCCAACCCAGGGATCAAACTCAGGTCTCCCACATTGCAGGCAGATTCTTTACCAACTGAGCCACAAGAGAAGCAGAATTGTTAACTAAAGTATAGATTTTATTTAAATTTAACAAAATTTAATGCTACTGTTTATTATTTGTTTTCATACTTTATTCAAGACTCCACATTTTACTTAATTGCATTGTGTAGCTTCAGGTGCTTGCAACAAATTCTGGTAAATTCTCTTTTTATTTTTATTCTATTACAAATATTTTCTAATTTTCCTTGTTATGACTTTCTTAGATACACCCATCATTTAAAGAGGACATTTAATTTACAAATACATGAGATTTGTCAAAGCATCTTGGATAATAATTTCTCATTTTGATACTGATTTCTCATTTAAATGCTTTCAATGGCTAAGTCAAAGATCTCTTGGTAAATGTCACATTGCACTTGAACATATATGGGTTATTTTCAAATATCTTCTGATATTTCTAATGTAATTCCACAGAGATAAGAGAACAGACTTTGTATGATTTCAATACCCTTAGATTATGAAACTTTTGCACCTTGTTTTAGGTTCCTGTATATGTTCCAGAGTCTCCTAGTTTATAGTCTATGGGAATTTGAATATAATTTGTATCCTACTGTTGTGTGAAAATTGTATAAATCTTAACTCTGTTAAATTGGTTCATGATGCTATTCAGGTCTACTATATCCTTCTACTTCTCTGTATACTCATTCTATTAATTTTTGAGAGTTTGTTATTGGAACTCCAACTAAAATCTTCATTAATCTACTTAAAAAATAATTATACATGGAACTGTTTTTTAAAAAAAAGATAAACATATCCCAATGTTCATAGCAGCCTTATTTACAATAGCCAATCATGAAAGCAGCCCAAAGTACCCAAGAACAGATGTTTGACTTAGGAAGATGTGATATATTTATATGCAGTGGAATATTACTCAGCCATAAAAAATTAAATGTTGCCATTTGAAGCAACATGGATAGACTTAGAGAATATATGCTTTTGAAATGTCAGAGAAAGACAAATACAATATCATGTCACTTACATATGATATAAAAATAATACAAATGAATCTGTAAACAGAAACAGACTCCTAGATGTAGAAAACAAACTATGGTTACCTACGGGAGGGGAAGACAAAATTAAGATTATGGGATTAAGAGGTACAAAAACTACTATACACAGAATAGATAAGCAATAAGGATTTACTATATAACACAAGGAATTATACCCAATGTCTTATAATAATTTATGCTGAAATATAACCTGAAAAAAAAACTATGCTATACACCTGAAACTAATACAACTAATCAATTTAATAAATCAGCTATACTCCAATTAAATAAATTAATAATAAAAACTATAAAGAAAGCTGAGTGCTGAAGAATTGATGCTTTTGAACTATGGTGTTGGAATAGACTCTTGAGAGTCCCTTGGACTGCAAGGAGAACAAACCAGTCAATCCTAAAGGAAATAAGTCCTGAATATTCATTGGGAGGACTGATGCTGAAGCTGAAACTCCAATACTTTGGCCACCTGATGCAAAGAACTGACTTATTTGAAAAGAACCTGATGCTGGGAAATATTTAAAGCAGGAGGAGAAGGGGACGACAGAGGATGAGATGATTGTATGGCATCACCAACTCCATGGACATGAGTTTGAGCAAGCTCTGGGAGTCGGTGATGGACAGGGAAGCCTGGTGTGCTGCAGTCCATGGGGTCGCAAAGAGTTGGACATGATGAGCAACTGAACCGAACTGAACTAATACTTTATTTTATTTAGTTATTACCCTGGTTCTCATAATATATAAATCTTTTGCATTTTCATTCAGTATTACCTCTTTTATCTACAAAATAGTCAACCCCTTTAAAATCATTTAGTTTCACATAGTTATCTTTGCCATATAATAATAGTAACTAAGTTTAGGAAATAACAGGAAACAATCATACACATATAGGAATTTACAACACCTGGTCTCAAAACATTTGATTAATTAAAAATATCAATATCAAAAAATATTAATATCTTCTGAGTTGTCACTCTTTGAGTTAGCCAAATATCACATTCCAATCCTAATTAAACTGAGAAACCTTGTAACTAATTAAATCTTGAGTGTGGTTGGCTGAATTCAGACATTAGAAGCCTCAAAATCTCAAAGCTATCTAGACAACAGTCTTTGTTTCGGTTTTTTTTTCTTCAGGTATATAGACACTGAGAAACACAAAGAGCTTGAATATTGGTACATATGTATATTAGAAGAGATACATCTTTGAGAATTTCTATCAAAGAGAAGAGTGTTCAACATTTTGTTTTAATGGGAGACGTGCCCAGTATGTGAGACTTCAGCCTTTACCAACATCTGTAAGTTTTTAATAACATTATATTCCAGTGCTGAATTCACTCCTGCCTAGTATTTTCAGTTTCCTTAGAGCAAGAGTCCCTATAGAAAAAATGACCAGCTAGGAACAGAATTCTTGAGGAGAGATTTCACAGTGAATATTGAAAATCATTAAGTACACTGAAGCATATATGAAAAGGGTAATTAAAGAGGTTAATTTCCAAGAATAGTCAAGATCAACCTGAGTTTCTTGGACTGTGCGTAAGAACTCTTCCTGAAACTTAAAACCTTACCAAACAGTCTCCTCATTGCCATCTTCATCTCCTTATTTCTAAATGTATAGATAACAGGATTCATAAAAGGAGTAATTAGAGCATCAAAGATGGCTAAAAATTTATCTATGGGTAAGGTAGGGAATGGCCACACATAGACAATAATGCAAGGGCCAAAGAAAAAAACTACCACAGTGATGTGAGCTGAGAGGGTAGAAAGGGCCTTGGATGAACCACCTGAAGAGTGTTTGCGAACTGTGACCAGGATGAAGATGTAAGACACAATCAGGATAAAGAAGGTGCCCATGGAGATGAAACCACTGTTGGCAGTGACCAGAAACTCCAATCTATACGTGTCTGTACATGCAAGTTTGATGAACCGAGGAAAATCACAGTAAAAGCTATCCATTTCATTGGGGCCACAAAAGGGTAAGTTGACAACAAAAGCCAGCTGGGCCACAGAGTGGATGAGCCCAATGGTCCAAGCAACAGCCAGAAGAGAAGAGCATGTTCTTAGGCTCATGGTGGCCAAGTAGTGGAGGGGCCTGCAGATAGCAACGTACCGGTCATAGGCCATGACTATGAGCAGCACCATCTCTGCACCCCCAACAGTGTGAATAAAGAACATCTGAGTGATGCAGCCTCGCAGGGAGATGACTTTGTGTCTTCTGAAAAGGTCAGAAATCATCTTTGGGGTTGCAATGCTGGAAACGCCTGTGTCAATGAAGGAGAGATTTGCCAACAAAAAGTACATGGGGGAATGTAAATGGTGATCTGAGAGAATTGTGAGCACAATGAGAAGGTTTCCCAACATACTCGCTGTATAAAATATTGTGAAAAATAGAAAAAGAAGAATCTGGATCTCCCAAGAACTGGTGAGTCCCTGCAGCAAAAATTCAGACACCACTGAGCGATTTCCTCCATCCATCAACTTTATGCACAAGGCTGACCCTGAGGTTAACTGAAGAGCATAAGAGGGAGACAGACATAATTAGTAAGTTGGAAAGAAAGTCCTTGCAAAAATGTCAGAAACTAAAGATCATCTTGCCATTTTAGAGTCACTTAGAGTTTACACAGTACAAGTATAACAAAGAGCTAGAATCAGAAATGCTCCCTGCATAAATCTTTGGTATCATTTAATCATGTACCTCAAATTTAGTTTGGGCTTTAGTGTCTAAACAAGAAAGGAAAATGTAGACAAAAGCACCTTTGGATTTAAAGAGAGGTTACTCAGGAAATAGAGATTAGTACTTCCAAGTTCTCTACTGAAATATGCCACAGAATGAAAACATGTACAAAAAGGTACAGAAAGCTCTCCGGAGAGGTGCTCTAATTTATTCTTTGTAATAGCTGCCTGATTCAGTGTGGATAGACCACAATTTATTTACTAATTTCCCTATTAATAAGCATTTACCTAGTTTCTAGTTTTGGGAGCCCTACAAACAATGCTACAAACATCTTTACACACACATCCTTTTGTATTAATTTTTTTCTTTCATGGCATCAACGCTTAAAATGAGATTACTGGGTCAAAGTACATATATTTTTAATTTGGGCAGTTTTGCCTGATTGAGTTTCCAAAAGGCTATAATAGACATATTTCCACAAGAATAAATGTTAACACTTTTTAAATTGTCACCAGTGTAGAGAGTGAAAAGTTATAGTTCACTATTACTCTAATTTTCATTGTCTGACAATCAAAAACTTTGAACATATTTTCTTGCAGTTTGGATTTGCTCTTCTGTGAATTATCTTTCCTTGTATTTTCCCATTTCTTATTGTGCTTTTTCTTGTCATTTGTAACAGCTCTTTTTATATTGTAATGTTACCTTTTTGTCATTTGTTATATTTTTAAATCAATTATCTGTTATTTTGTTTATGATTTCTTTGGCTATACCCAAGTTTTTAATTGTTATATGATTAAATACAGCTCTTACTTGCCTTATAGCTACTGAACTTAGTCTCAGTTACGATCTCCTTTGTTCCTGGATCATACATATATACCCTTAGATTTTCTTTCAGTATTTCATTGTATTTTGTTTTCTATTTAGAACTGTGCTCTGTTAC
Source organism: Antilocapra americana (assembly GCA_007570785.1). Lineage (NCBI taxonomy): Eukaryota > Metazoa > Chordata > Mammalia > Artiodactyla > Antilocapridae > Antilocapra > Antilocapra americana. Next base: position 5,899,537 of record ML661889.1, on the reverse strand, counting down.
ATTTGTATATGTTTTAAGATATCAGTCCACTTTTAATTTCTTCCAGGTATAATAGAATTGTAATGGCACCGTGTGCTAAATAGCCCATTCTTTCCACACTGAATTTAATTACCATTTTCATTTTGCTAAATTTTCAGATACTTTGGATCTGCTTCTAAATTCTTTCTTCTATTTCCACTGATATATTTATCTACATCTGTAGAAATATCAGTGTATTTCGTAATAGTGGCTTTATGCTTTGTCTCATGATAAAGCAAGTCCCTCCTTTCCTGTTATTATTTTTCATGCTTTCTTGGCTATTCTTGAGACTGTTTTATTCCATATAAACTTTAAGATCACTTTATCCAATCCCCCTAAAAAATTCCACTGGTCTTGTTTTTTTTTATTTTTTTTTTAATTTTCCTTACTTTATTGTGTTGGTTTTGCCATACATTGACATGAATCCGCCATGGGTATACATATGCTCCCCCTCCAGAGCCCCCCTCCCTCCTCCCTCCCAATTCCCTCCCCCTGGGTCATCTCGGTGCACCAGCCCCGAGCATCAACCCTGGGCTGGCGATTGATTTCACATATGATAATTAACATGTTTCAATGCCATTCTCCCACATCATCCCACCCTTGCCCTCTTCCACAGAGTCCACAAGACTGTTCTATACATCTGCGTTTCTTTTGCTGTCCCACATGCAGGGTTCTCGTTACCATCTTTCTAAATTCCATATATATGCGTTAGTATACTGTATTTTTGTTTTTCCTTCTGGCTTACTTAACTCTGGATAATAGGCTCCAGTTCCGTCCACCTGAGTAGAACTGATTCAAATGAATTTTTTTTAATGCTGAGTAATATTCCATTGTGTATATGTACCACAGCTTGGTCTTGATTTTAATTGCATGAAATTTATATATTAACTTGGAAGTAGCATTGTTATGATGATATCTTCCCATTTAAGAGCATCATGCTTGGGACTTCCCTGGTGGTTCAGGTGCTGAGACTTCAAGTTCTCAAGCAAGCGTACAAGGTTGGATTCATGGGCCAACCTTGTGGACCCATGTGCTGCTAACTAAGAGTTCTCATGCTGCAAATAAGACCTAACACAGCCAAATAAATAAATAAGAATAGCAACCTAGATGCCCATCAACTGAAGAATGGATAAGAAAGCTGTGGTATATATACACAATGGAATATTACTCAGCATTAAAAAAAAATTCATTTGAAGCAATTCTACTCAGATGGACGAAACTGGAGCCCATTATCCAGAGTGAAGTAAGCCAGAAGCAAAAACAACAATACAGTATATTAACACATATATATGGAATTTAGAAAGACAGTAATGAGAACCCAACATGGGAGACAACAAAAGGAACGCAGATGTATAGAATAGACTTGTGGACTTTGTGGATGAGGGTAAGGGTGGGATGATATGGGAGAAGGGCATTGAAGCATGTTGATTGTCATGTGTCTAATCAATCGCCAGCCCAGGATTGATGCTCGGGACTGGTGCAGCGAGATTTCCCGGGGGGGCGGGGGGGGAGGGGGGGCGGCGGGAGGCCCAGGGGGGGAAAGCCCATGGAGACATGAGGAAAATGTATGGCAAAAACAATAATAAAAAAAAAAAAAAAGAAAGAAAAAATAAAATAAAATAAAAAAAATAAATAAGAATATAGTGTATCTATTCATCTGTTCAAATTTTGTTTCATGTCATTTGATAAGATTTTGTCTTTTATTACACATATTCTATACCTTCTTTGTAAAAATTGTTCCTATGTATTTTTTAGCTTGTTTCCTTAGCATTATGAACAGAATCTCTTTTCTCATTTCCATGTCTAGATTCGTCTTGCAAGAATGAAGAAAAGTTCATTCTGTCCTAATATGCAGATACCTTACCACATTCTGTGTAATAATTTTTCATAGTAACATCTTGGATTTTCTTGGTTTACAATAATGTCATCAGCAAAAAGAGAACTTTTCCACATTTAATTTGTGTTGGTTCAGTTAAGATAGTATTCATTTTATCACTCCCTTATTAATATGAAAGTCCTATTCTTTTCATGTTTATTTTGTCTTCCAGAGATACATTTCCGCATTCTTATTTTAAAATCAGATGCCAATTATTTTCCTATTAATATATTTTATTTCCTTCCACCTTTCCCCAATACCAGTTAAACTGAGTTCTTTAAAACACTTTTCACATGCCTCTTCTCATTCCTCTTTCCATTTAAATTAAATCAGTTCCTTTTTATCCTCTAAAACTTCTATTTGTTTTACATAATATGCCTCCTGAATCTTTCCTCCCTGTTTTGCTTACTGTCATGATTTCCATGTCACTATCTTTATCTTATGTACATTAAAATATGCATTCCATTAACCTTCCAGCCTCAAATTTGAATTTCAAGAATAATCATCCTCTGCCTAAATTTATCTGAATTGGCCCATTCCAAAATTTCTTGCTATGTTACTCATGACTCATCATGCATGCTGTTATTAATTTTTTTATTGAAATTAGCATCTGATTCTTGCAGCAGCCCTGTATTCAACACACCCTAGTATCACATTTACTTAATAAATGCTGTATACATGTAGACTGTAATATTTGAAACTGAACTTTCAGAAATCATCTATCCCATTCATTTTCAAGATTCAGTCAATGTATCCAGTCAATCTGATATTTTTCACCCTTTGATCTCTCCAAGGATGTAAATACTGCCTAATACACAGTATTATATTCCATGTTAAGTGTTGTTGGAATAACTACTTGGCAATAGAAGAGTGCTTAAAAATCTGTGAAATAAATAACATGGTTCTGATGTTTGAAGTAACTGTAACTCTCAGTAACAATATTTGTATTTGTTGTTTTGTAATGAGATGATTAAAGAAAAGATTACGTGTGTCTCAAACGGTAAAGGATCTGCCTGCAATGCAGGAGACTTGGGCTCAATCCCTGGGTTAGGAAGATTCCCTTGAAAAGAAAATGGCAACCCACTCCAGTACTCTTGCCTGGAGAATTCCATGGACAGAGGAGCGTGGTGGGCTATAGTCCACAGGGTCGGACACAATTGAGAGACTAACTCACTTTTCACTTTTTTCAACCTGAGAGTTTGATTTTTTAGGGCTCCAAAGTCAGAATTAATCTCAGATCAAACATTTTCTGCCAAAATGAAGGTCGACCTTAAAAATAAATGAAATTTTCTCTACAAACTAGCAAAGAATTAGAATTCAAAATAGAATCCAAACCTGTTCATGTTTCCAAATGTACAAGTTAGGGTATTATGTAGTTCGTTTAAATTAGTTTATTCATTTTCCTTCAAATATTTAATGTTCTGGAGAGAGAGATATAAAATGCTGGTTAAAAGTGAAAAATCACAAACCTGATTGCTGTGTTTAAACTCAACTACCTGCCCTATCATTTACCCTGACCTTGGAAAAATGATTTAATCTTACTGTGTTTGAGTTTATTCACTGTTAAATTGGAATGAAAATAGTCTGGCCTCAAAAATATCTAAAGGAAAAGAACTTAGAACAGTATTTGACTCATACCAAGAACTCAGTAACTGTTGATCATAATGATGTTATTATAAATATCTTTAGTGGCACTAAACTCTCCTGGTAGTCCTGTTTCTCAAACCCCTCCTTTTGTCTTTCCCTGGTTTTTCAACACTTATTCGCTGTATAAATAATAACATTATTTAAGATCTTGTTTTTTTTTCTTCACCTATGGGCTTTCATGTATTCTAATTATATTAATACCTTCCCCAAACCCTGACCACTGTGTGAAAGACAATATAGGAAAAGCTCTAGTATTTCCCCAGCATATAAATGCAAGCTGAATCTATTCATCCCCTGAGTCTATCCTAAACTTCATAGCTGTATTTCCCATAACTCACTAAACACTATCCCCTAGATACTTATATATTGGTGAAATTTCACATGATTACTACAGAACTAATAATCTCTCTATTCCCCAGTGCAGCTTTTCTTCCAAATCTATTGTAATACTTCAGGCATCTTATCCATCCTACTCTTCTCACACCTTGACTGCCTTTCTTCATCATTACTGAAATCCCGCAGTACCAAACAATGGATCCCTCCCCATCTAACCTATATTCTGGCTGTTAGATTGCTCCACCTAGATGCTGTGCTTAATTGTTCAGTCGTGTCTGACTCTTTGCGACCCTGCTCCTCTGTCCATGGGAATTCTCAGGACAAGAAGACTAGACTGGATCCTCCTCCAGGGGATCCTCCCAACCCAGGGGTTGAACCCAGGTCTCCCGCATTGCAGGCAGATTCTTTATCATCTGAGCCACCTGGGAAGCCCAGGCACCTAGGTAACACTTTGATTATATAACTTCTACCACCAAAAAATGTCCAGTGGGTCTTATTGCCTTTAAAAGTACAAATTCATTATTACTCAGCTTTAAAAAGGAACCCATTTGACTCAATTCTAATGAGGTAGATGAACCTAGAGCTTATTATACAGAGTGAAGTAAGTAAGAGAAAGACAAATATTGTATATTAATGCATATATATAAAATCCAGAAAGATGATGATGATGAACCTGCCTGCAGAGCAGCAATGGAGACACAAACAAAGAGAACAGACTTGTGGACAAGGTTCAAGAAGAAGGGGACATACATATACCCATGGCTGATTCATGTTGATAGTTGGCAGAAACCAGCACAATATTGTAAAGTAATTATCTTCTAATAAAGTTTTTTAAAGAAATATTTATACCCCTTTAATACTCTGCTCTATTGCCCATCAATGACCTCCTCGTCAACTCTTTGCAGTCTAACAGCTGTCTCTCTACCTTCTTTAAACTGGTCTCATGAAGATTACCAAATACCTCAAAATAGCTAAATCTTTATCCTTCTGATCTCTATGCATCATCTTATACTGTTCACTGTTTCCTACTTTCCGAAAAATATTGTAGCTAATAGCATGTGCAAAGACTTTGTCATCTCTCTCTCTGTTGGTAACACCTATTCTACAGGCTGGACCTGAAGGTTATAACTCCTCAAATAAAATTCTAACTAGCCATTAACATAGGAAAGGACTTAAATCCTTACATATTTATGTTCCCATTGTGCTGTGCACCTGAAACTAATACAATGTTTCAATTATACTCAATTTTTTACAAAAATTAAAAAGATTAGACAAAGGAAGAATATTTAAAAAACAGACTGACAGTAGTGAAGGAGGGACATTATGGACATTACAGGAGGCTTGAATTCTTACTCAATGGGGGAAAAATTAGGCTATATTTCTGCCTGGTCTATATTTGAAGAGAAACGGGCTTCCCTGGTGGCTCAGACAATAAAGAATCTGCCTCCACTGCAGGAGATGCAGGTTCGATCCCTGGGTCAGGAAGAGCCCCTGGAGGTGGGCATGGCAATCCACTGCATATTCTTGCCTGGGAAAGCCCATGGACAGAGGAGTCTGGCAGGCTTTAGTCCATGGAGTCACAAAGGGTCAGGTATGACTGAGTGATTAACACTTTAACTATCTCTTTTCATCAAAGGTTATTTCCATTACATGCTGCTGCTGCTGCTAAATTGCTTCAGTCATGTTCGACTCTGTGCGACCCCATAGACGTCAGCCCACCAGGCTCCTCTGTCCCTGGGATTCTCCAGGCAAAAATACTGGAGTGGGTTGCCATTTCCTTCTCCAATGCATGCATGCATGCTAAGTCACTTCAGTAATGTCCAACTCTGTGCGACCCTATGGACGGCAGCCCTCCAGGCTCCTCTGTCCCCGGGATTCTCCAGGCAAGAATACTGGAGTGGGTTGCCACTTCCTTCTCCATGAGCCACAGATATTTCTGTTCATGGAACATACAAAATATTCATAAATGAAAAGTGATGCAAAGGTTTATATATTAGTCTCTGATGCTAGTATAGATTTATTCGGACTCACTTCCAGATAGCTTAGCAATACCATCTTATTTAATTACCTGCTGGGAGCCATCAGGATGCCCCCTCACTTGGATGACAAGGTCACAAGACTGAGAAAGAAACTGCAAAGCGGATTTTCCTTGGGCATCCCAAGGCAAGGCCCCTCCTGGTGTTTTTCTTAGGAAGTTCTGTTTATGCTCTGAACATTAGCTCATCTCAGTAGGTCAATCCCAGTTAGAAATAATTCATCCTGAGATAATTCCCTCAGACCTTATTTTCCCCAGGGGATTGGGGAAGGCAGATTCCCTTCCCTGGGGACAAAGGAGGAATAAGGGACATTTAAATAGATTATCCTCACCTCCTATTAGTTACTGGGGAGTTTACCAAGAGTTCTCTGGGGGTCATGGCAAGGCCATCACCAAAAGGGCTCATACTTGGGTCACCTTTCCACATCCTACTCTCCCGACCACTCCATGGAGGAGGCTCCCTTCCTTGAAGAAACCAGGCTGGAATAGGACTTAGGAATGCTCGTAACTGTGATCAGCATAGTTGGAGACATTGATTGCCTTAAGATAATGTAGACATAGGAATTCATTATAGTAGTTATATAAGGTTAATAGGGTTTTATTGCTAAAGCAGTGCTGCTAGACTGTCTCTTAGTCCTCTTTCCTCTTTCCAAACTGTCTCTTTGTCCTCTTTCCTCTTTCCTCATAAGAACCGAAATAGGTTAATAGAATAAAACAGTTTCAAGCTTAAGCCCTTCTCTCTAGCTTCTACATAGTTGCACCTAATAAGAGAAATGTAACCTTTCTACTCAGATTGATGTATTTATCATGATTGAATGAATTATGCTGAAGACAATCAAATAGTAAACATACTATTGTTAAATCTGATTACACAGAAATCAGACTTCTGCAAGGAAGATGAGCTTAATGTTAAAGTTGTTGATGGTAGGCAGAAAACAAGATTGTATAGAATTATATGTGACCTAATGGGTGTGTTTCTTGGATATAAAAACTGTAAACCAACAACAATAAAGAGAGAGACTGCTCCATCACCACATCAACTCAGCTCACTTGTTCGCCTACCACTCATCCCTCAAGACCCCCAGACCCGCTGGGGCTGGACCCCGGCAATTACCTCACTTCTCTAAGCATTCTTATGTGGGCATAATTGAAAAGATTATAACAAGAATCATTAACATAGGGGAGGACTTAAATCATTGTAACCTAGAGGCCAAAAGGAAGATCAAGGCTACATACACAATGTGCAACTTTAAATATGTGCAACTGTGTAAATTCTAAAACCTGTTTTGTGCATCCTTTTGAGGACTTCATGAATGGCTTTCTCACTCCTCTCCAAACCCTCAGACATAATTTACTATGGCTGATTATTTACAACTGTTTACTTCTGCTTACTACTTAGGAGAGAGAGAAATTATTATGATTCACCAGATAATGATCTTTTATACATGGGAAGGCTTCCCTGATAGCTCAGTTGGTAAAGAATCCACCTGCAGTGCAGGAGACCCCAGTTCAATTAAGGGACAAGCTACCCACTCCAGTGTTCTTGGGCTTCCCTTGTGGCTCAGCTGGTAAAGACTCCACCTGCAATGTGGGAGACCTGGGTTCAATCCCTGGGTTGGGAAGATCCCCTGGAGAAGGGACTGGCTTCCCACTCCAGTGTTCCAGCCTGGAGAATTCCAGGGACTGTATAGTCCGTGGGGTCACAAAGAGTCAGACACGACTGAGTGACTTTCACTTCACTGTGCATGTGAAAAATGCCAAAGAAGTCATCAACTAAATCTTTGGTCAGTGACTAAAAGACATAATTTTTCAGTATTATACCTCTCCTTAATCTTACATGCAAGATAAACACTTTTTATTATTAATGACGTCTCCTTTCTCAACTCTTTTAAACATGTTAGTAGATTTCTTGCCTTCTTTACTGTCTACACATATTTCTGCTTCCTTAATATGTTAATGAATCTTGGTTGTAAGATATTAAAAAGAGTCTATCTAATCATATATATAATACAATTATTTCCTGAAACTTGCATGACATATTTGTATTTATTCTGAGCTCATAATGTTTTCTTTAGAAATTTCTTCAAGTTGTTTCCTACCAAAATGCTGTTACTTTTTAACCTTGTTTTATTAATAATTTCCTACAGAATACAAAATCAAAGTTTATAACATTGATTTCCTTTTTCTAAAAGTTTACAGCTCTAAAAAGTCTTTCTTTTGTTTTACAGCAGCAGGATAGAGCATAGGAAAAAGGAATATGATCCATATTTTGCGGATACAAAATAAGGACTCAAAGAGATTGAATTAATTGCCTAATTTTGCACAGCTAGGTGTCCAGTACAAACCCAATTCTTGCAGTTGTTTTAAAGATGCAATGGATTAAAAAGTATTGGAAGAAAATGTCAAAATTTTAGCAGTTGCTTTCTGTGAAGAGGCTATGGATGATAAATTTTCTATTTTGAATGTGTTTTTCTCTTTAAAGAAAAAATATTAATTTAGAAAGCAAGTTGACTCCAGAGTCCAGGGCTTTTCACTATGCTATTCTATAAATCACTGACAACCTAAAGACAAAGTAACTTCGAGGGTGTGAGGAAGTAGCTTTTACAAGGAACTTGACAGGCAGAGGGTCTCTGGTGTCTGCCACCTCATCTCCAGCTCCTCTACCATCTCTTGTCATGCTGCCTTCTGCTCCTGCTCATTACCTACTTCTCTCAGACAGTCCCTGGCTGTCTAAGACCTCCACTGTGACATCCTCACCAAGATCTATTCTCTTCCAAGTTCCTGGCCTTCAAAGCATCCTTTCCAGACCCTTTTCAATTAAGCCCTTTACATGTTGAGCCACTTCTACATGAAGGGCTAGAGGAAATCAATGCGGTCCCCTAGGTTTATATAAAACCCAAATCTAACAACTGTCACAAGATTTTTATTTCAATTATGTGAAAGTCGCTCAATCGTGTCCGACTCTTTGTGACCCCATGGGCTATACAGTCCATGGAATCTCCAAGCCAGAATTCTGGAGTGGGCAGCCTTTTCCTTCTCCAGGGTATCTTCCCAACCCAGGGGTCAAACCCAGGTCTCCTGCGTTGCAGGCAGATTCTTTACCAGCTGAGCCACAAGGGAAGCCCTTTTAGTTACATGTGTCTCTAATTATGCCTTAAGCTTCCCTGGCAGCTCAGTGGTAAAGAATCCATCTGTCAAACAGGTGATACGGGTTTGATCCCTGGGTCAGGAAGATCCCCTGGAGAAGGAAATGGCAAGCCACTCCAGTGTTCTTGCCTGGGAAATCTCAGGAACAGAAGAACCTGGCGACTGCAGTCCATGGGATCACAAAAGAGTTGGACATGGCTTAGCAACTAAACAACAAACTCTGCCATGCTTCTGGAGTATTTCAGGTTGCTATAACTCTCCCACCTTTTTATTTTCTTGACTGAGTAGTATGCGTGATCTTAGTTCCCTGGCCAGGAATCAGACAGCTGAAGGCCCATGCGGTGGAAGTACAGAGTCTAACCCCTGGACTGCCGGGGAAGCCCATACAGTTCTCCCACTTTTAACCCGTGCTCCTTGCACATCAGAAAGAGACATCAACAACTTGACACCCAAATTATGCGATGCTGCCTATACCTGATCTTAGTTCCCTATGATGAGCTTTTCACCTAAGAAATGTATTTTTCTGCATTCCACTGTTTCATCTGTATTGCATCAAAAACAACACAAGTGAATCTTCTCAGAGCCCTAGAAATTACTCATATCTAGTGATGAAAATGTTATTAATTCTATTTGCAAAAAAGAGCAGTAAGAACCAGAAATCTCTCTTACCTGAGTTAAGCTGAGTCTATTTTCCTCAGATGGTAAATCAATTCCTTCCAAACTGTGTGAGAAGATAGAAAACTTCGATTATATGAGCTATAATTTCTAAAAGAAAAAAATAAGAGTTAGTTTGATGGATTCTGAGAACCAAATGACAGAAATTGAGAATTTATAAAACACGGAAACGGAAAACATAACTTAGGAATTTATCTACCATGAAAAACTAAAAGGACATAGAGCATAGAAGAATAGAAAGGACAGTGAGAAATCAGAAAGAGAAATTAAGGAAACAATCCCATTCACCATCGAAACAAAAAGAATAAAATACTTAGGAGTATTTCTACCTAAAGAATCAAAAGACTTGTATATAGAAAACTATAGAACACTGATGAAAGAAATCAAGGAGGACACAAACAGATGGAGAAATGTACCATGCTCATGGATTGGAAGAATCAATATAGTGAAAATGAGTATACTACCTAAAGCAATCTATAGATTCAATGCAATTCCTATCAAGCTACCAGAGGTCTTCTTCAAAGAATTAGAACAAATAATTTCTCAATTTGTATGGAAATACAAAAAACCTCGTATAGCCAAAGCAATCTTGAGAAAGAAGAATGGAACGGGCGGAATCAACCTACCTGACTTTAGGCTATACTACAAATCCACAGTCATTAAGACAGTATGGTACTGGCACAAAGACAGAAACATAGATCAATGGAACAGAATAGAAAGCCCAGAGATAAATCCACGCATCTATGGACACCTTATCTTTGACAAAAGAGGCAAGAATATACAATGGAGAAAAGACAACCTCTTTAACAAGTGGTGCTGGGAAAACTGGACAGCCACTTGTAAAAGAATGAAACTAGATCACTTTCTAACACCAAACACAAAGATAAACTCAAAATGGATCAAAGATCTAAGCATAAGACCAGAAACTATAAAACTCCTAGAGGAAAACATAGGCAAAACACTCTCTGCTATAATCCAAAGCGGGATACTCCATGACCCACCTCCCAGAATATTGGAAATAAAAACACGAATAAACAAATGGGACCTAATTAAAATTAAAAGCTTTTGCACAACAAAGGAAACTATAAGCAAGGTGAAAAGACAGCCTTCAGAATGGGAGAAAATAATAGCCAATGAAGCAACAGACAAACAATTAATCTCAAAAATTTACAAACAACTCCTGCAGCTCCATTCTAGAAAAATAAACAACCCAATTAAAAAGTGGGCCAAAGAACTTAACAGACATTTCTCCAAGGAAGATATAAAAATGGCTAACAAACACATGAAAAGATGCTCAACATCACTCATTATCAGAGAAATGCAAATCAAAACTACAATGAGGTACCACTTTACACCAGTCAGAATGGCTGCCATCCAAAAGTCTACAAGCAGTAAATGCTGGAGAGGATGTGGAGAAAAGGGAACCCTCTTACACTGTTGGTGGGAATGCAAACTAGTACAGCCACTATGGAAAACAGTGTGGAGGTTCCTTAAAAAGCTGCAAATAGACCTGCCATATGACCCGGCAATCCCACTGCTGGGCATATACACCGAGGAAACCAGAATTGAAAGAGCCACGTGCACCCCAATGTTCATCGCTGCATTGTTTACAATAGCCAGGACATGGAAGCAACCTAGATGCCCATCAACTGACGAATGGATAAGAAAGCTGTGGTATATATACACAATGGAATATTACTCAGCATTAAAAAAAAATTCATTTGAAGCAATTCTACTCAGATGGACGAAACTGGAGCCCATTATCCAGAGTGAAGTAAGCCAGAAGCAAAAACAACAATACAGTATATTAACACATATATATGGAATTTAGAAAGACAGTAATGAGAACCCAACATGGGAGACAACAAAAGGAACGCAGATGTATAGAATAGACTTGTGGACTTTGTGGATGAGGGTAAGGGTGGGATGAGATGGGAGAAGGGCATTGAAGCATGTTAATTGTCATGTGTCTAATCAATCGCCAGCCCAGGATTGATGCTCGGGACTGGTGCAGCGAGATTTCCCGGGGGGGAGGGAGGAGGGAGGGGGGACCCGGAGGGGAAGCATATGTAAACCCATGGTGATATCATGACAATGTATGGCAAAAACAATAATAAAAAAAATAAAAATAAATAAAATAGAAAGGAATAAGGCATAGAAAAGATAAAAATATCATGCTTTTCCTCCTCCCTCTTTTCTAGTCAAAATTCCATCTTCATTCACCATCCAGTTTAGCATTATCTCCCCAGTACCCTTAACAAAAGTCATAGTGTTATACATCTTGCTACTCCTTTCCATGCATTGCCCAGAATATATATGTAACAAATATGTCAAATAACAATAAAACTGCAGATTAAGTTAAAGGGAGAGGAAATTACTGAGCAATCACCCCAGAGAGACCCAAGGATAGAGTGGATTAATTTTGGATCCGCTAAAGTAAAACACTTGTTTTACATATATTTTGCATGATAGTGCTTGAAATAGAAACTTTTTTCTAGGTTCAGAAAAGGACAGTTTCACTCTGACTGAGATTGTAAACCTTTCTGAAACAAAGCTTAATATTGTTTTCCTCAAGTAAAAAAAAAAAATCTAATTATCATGTGGTGGCCAAGCATCTGTGTGAGTCTTGGGAATAACCAGCCCTTCATTCATTGGATATTCCTGTGAATTATGCCTCAGAGTCCATCCTGATTTTCACCCAGGAAATAAAAAGAATAGAGAAAAGAAAGTAGCTTCTTGGTATCAAATTTAATAGTGTCTTAAATCAATGTACAGAAATATTTTTGCTTTAACATGAATCAGTACATATATCAGTGGATATAACCAAGAAACCCAACACCTTAGAATACTTGAGAACCAGCAGGAAATATTTATCTACTCTAGTACTTACTAGAAGTTTCATAGTAAAAAGATACTCTTCCATGAGAAAGGAGGTAAGAGCGAATGAGAAACCACAGACCATAAGGCTATCTCTTATATCAGCAATTTTGGCTCACTAAATTCCTTTCAGTTCCACAAGACTCAAAATCCAGGACTCTGAACTACAGACATGTTTCATCAGTGTGTTGTCAAGTTATAAAACATTAATGTTAATTACTGCAGTTTAAAAGGAAATGTTATGCCAGAATGTTCTAGATACACCTTTTACAAATAGACAGCCTTCTCTGACCTATTAAAAGGTTTATTATTTGTTCAGTTGGTCAGTCATGTCCAACTCTTTACAACCACACGGACTGCAGCACACTAGGCTTCCCTGACCTTCACCATCTCCCTGAGCTAGCTCAAACTCACATCCATTGAGTTGGGGATGCCATTCAACCATCACATGCTCTGTCATCCCCTTCTCCTCCTGCCTTGGATCTTTCCCATCATCAGGGTCTTTTCTAATGAGTTGACTATTTGCACCAGATGGCAAAGTATTGGAGCTTTAGCTTCAGCATCAGTCCTTCCAAAGAATATTCAGGACTGATTTCCTTTAGGATGGACTGGTTGGATCTCCTTTCAGTCCAAGGGACTCTCAAGAGTCTTCACCATCACCACAGTTCAAAAGTATCAATTCTTGGGTGTTCAGCCTTCTTTATGGTCCAATTCTCATATCCATATATAACTACTGGAAAAACCATAGCTTTGACTATATGGGCCTTTGTTTGCAAAATAATGTCTCTGCTTTTTAATATGCTGTCTAGGTTTGCCATAGCTTTTCTTCCAAGGAGCAAACGTCTTTTAATTTCATGGCTGCAGTCACCATCTGCAGCGATTTTTGGAGCCCAGGAAAATAAAGTCTGTCACTGTTTCCATTGTTTCCCCATCTATTTGCCATGAAGTGATGGGACCAGATGCCATGATCTTTGTTTTTTGAATGTTGAGTTTAAAGCCAGCTTTTTCACTCTCCTCTTTTATTTCCATCAAGAGACTCTTTAGTTCCTCTTTGTTTTCTGTAATAAGGGTGGTGTCATCTGCATATCTGAAGTTATTGATAGTTCTGCCAGCAATCTTGATTCCAGCGCATGCATCATCCAGCCTAGCATTTCACATGATAATATAACTTAAGTAAGCAGGGTGACAATATACAGCTTTGATATATTCCTTTCCCAATTTGGAATCAGTCTATTGCTCCATGTCTGGTTCCAACTATTGCTTCTTGATCTGCATACAGATTTCTCAGGAGGCAGGTAAGGTGGTCTGGTATTTCCATCTCTTTAAGAACCTTCCAGTTTGTTCGATTCACACAGTCAAAGGCTTTAGCATAGTCAATGAAGCAGAAGTAGATGTTTTTCTGGAATTCTCTTGTTTTTTTCCTATGATCCAAAGCATGTTGACAATTTGGTCTCTGGTTCCTCTGGAACATCTGGAAGTTCTTGGTTCATGTACTGTTGAAGCCTGGCTTGGAGAATTTTGAGCATTACTTTGCTAGATTGTGAAATGAGTGCAACTGTGTAGTAGTTTGAACATTCTTTGGCTTTGCCTTTCTTTGGGACTGGAATGAAAACTGACCTTTTCCAGTCCTGGGGCCACTGCTGAGTTTTCCATATTTGCTAGCATATTGAGTGCAGCACTTTAACCACATGATCTTTTAGGATTTGAAATAACTCAGCTGGAGTTCCATCACCTAAGGAGACAAATCCAAAAAAATATTGCGAAGACTAAGTTTAAAGAGAAACTGCATATGAAGACCACATAGCTCATGTTTTCTCCTAAGTTTATGGTTTCAGGGCTTACCTTTAAGTCTTTAATCCATTTTGAGTTTTTTAATATACAGTGTGAGAAAATGATCTAGTTTCACTTTTTTTTTCCACAGGTAGTGGTCCAGCTTTCCCGGCAATGTCTTTTCCCCATTGTATATTCTTGTCTCCTTTTGCCACTTGTTGTATTGTTTAGCTGCTTTGACTGTATATGCATGGGTTTGTTTCCAGGCTCTCTATTCTGTTTCATCGATCAATGTTTCTGTTTTGCACCACTATCATGCTGTTTCGATTACTATAGCTTTGTAGTATAGTTTGAGGCCATGCTGTATGATACCTTTAGCTTTCTATATCTTTCTCAAAATTACATTGAATATTCAAGTTCTTTTATGGTTCCATACAAATTTAAGGATTGTTTATTCTAATTCTGTTAAAAATGCCATGGATATTTCAATTGAGGTTACACTGAATCTGTAGACTTCTTTGGGTAGTAGGTACATTTTAACAATATTAATTCTCTCAATCCATGAACACAAAATTTCTTTTCACTTATTTGGGTCATCTTCAGTTTCTTTCATGAATATCTTCTTGTTTTCAGAGTATAGGTCTTTCACCTCCTTGGTTAAACTTATTCCTAGGTATTTTACTATTTCTGATTCAACTGTCAATAAGATTGTTTTCTTGATTTCTTTGGATTATTGTATAGAAATGCAGCAAATTTCTGCATATTAATTTTGTATCCTGCAACTTTACTGAAATCATTTATTCTATTGGGTTGGTGTAAAAATGATATTGGTTTCAGACCCTGGATTTTAAATCATCATAACTAGGTTCAAACACATCTTTACTCATCAGAATAGGAACCATTACAATCAATACATTTTTGCCCATGAGAAATAAGTTTGTTTATTCCAGTAGCAAAAAAAACCCATGCCTCAAGATTTGATGTACTCTTGGAAAGCATTTTGTGCATCACCCTGCTGGTTGTGGAAGCATTTTCCCTGCACAAAGTTGTCAAGATGCTTGAAGAAGTGGCAGTTAGTTGGCAAAAAGTCAGCATAATATGACAGATAATGCAAAACTTCATAGCTCAATTCATTCAACTTTTAAACAGTTGCTTGTGTGATGTGCAGTCAGACATTGTCATGGGGAAAAATTGGGCCCTTTCTGTTGACCAGTGCTGGTTGTAGGCATTGCAGTTACCAGTGATCTCATGGATTTGCTGAGCATACTTCTTTGATGTGATGTTTTTGCGGGGATTCAGAAAGGTGTGGCGCATCAGACAGGCAGCAGAGCACCAAACAGTGACGATGACCCTTTTTTGGTGCAAGTTTAGCTTTGGGAAGTGCTTTGGAGCTTCTTCTCAGTCCAACCACTGAGCTAGTCATCATTGATTGTCATATAAAATTCAGTTTTCATCCCATGTCACAATCAGATCAAGAAATTGTTTGTTGTTGTTGTGTAGAATAACAGAAGATGACACTTCAAAATGATGATTTTTTTTTTTTTGATTTGCAGTTAGAGGCATCCACTTATCAAGCTTTTTCACCTTTCCAATTTACTTCAAATTCCAAACAACTGTAGAATGATCAGCATTGAGTTCTTGGAAAACTTCTTACATAGTTATAAGAGGAACAGCTTTGAGGAAGCATAAATTAAAAAATCCAGAATACTGATTACATCTGAATGGGAAGCAGATTAAAGGAATAGAAGTTAGGAAAATAGGTGCAATGATGAATGGGTTTGCAGGTATCATGCTTTCTAACTAAATATGTACTACATTTTTGTAAATATGTAATATTTTATAACAAAAAGTAAGAAAATTTTAATTACATCAGTAGATAACATTTTTGAGTTTTTCAGTTTGTAAAGATTCAAATTAATTATATATCCACCTTTTGCAAAGGAGGGAGCAACTAGTCCTCTAATTCACTGCTGATGAGGAATTTAAATTGGCACAATAATTTTAGAGGGCAATTTTATAAGATGTAATGAAACTCTACAAATATGTTTTAGTGGCAATTTCATTTCTATTAAGTTGTCATGAGGAAGTAATCTAAGCCATATATATGTGTGTGTGTGTGTGTGTGTGTGTGTGTGTGTGTATGTATGTTTATATACATGTATACACACAAGGAGGTACATCAAAATCTTTCATACCAGTATTGTTGGTAACTTGTTCGATACCAGGGTTGAGAAGATCCCCTGGAGAAGGGAATGGCTACCCACTCCAGTATTCTGGCCTGGAGGATTCCATGGACAGAGGAGCCTTACAGGCTACAGTCCATGGGGTGGCAAAGAGTCAGACAAGACTGAGCAACTTTCACTTTCAAAAATTGGAAACAAATGTTAACAATAAAGTATTCATTAAAGCAATATAGGTGGCTCAGATGGTAAAGAATCTGCCTGCAATGCAGGACTCCCAGTTCAATTCCCTGGTCGGGAAGATCCCCTGCAGAAGGAAATGGCAACCCCCTCCTGAGTTCTTGCCTGTGAAATACCATAAACAGAGGAGCCTGGCGGGCTACAGTCCATGGGACCACAAAGAGTCAGACACGACTTAGGAACTAAACAACAAAGCAATATAACTCTTACCTATTCACTGTATTACCAAATAGCCACCAAGAACTACATGCTAGAATACATCAACATAAAAAGATTTACATATCATATCATATTGTTAAATGAATTGAGGAACAGTGTGATATTACACTGTACAATTTTTAAGTGTATAAATAAATATCTTAAAAGAGACATAACATTTTTTACCATTATATTTGAGAAGGATTATTTTTGGTGATTTTTTTTTCTTTTCTTCTTTGTGCTTCTCTATAGGTAGGCTTCCTTTTTTTTCTAATTTTTGACTTATCAGT
The DNA here is from genome assembly GCA_007570785.1 of Antilocapra americana. Classification (NCBI taxonomy): domain Eukaryota; kingdom Metazoa; phylum Chordata; class Mammalia; order Artiodactyla; family Antilocapridae; genus Antilocapra; species Antilocapra americana. Next base: position 5,882,248 of record ML661889.1, on the reverse strand, counting down.
AATTTTTTAATTGGAGGATAATTGCTTTACAATGTTGTGTTCATTTCTGCCATGCAACAATGTGAATCAACCATAAGTGTACATATGTCATATGTCATCTTCCTTTTGAATCTCCCCCAACCCACCACCCCATCCCACCCCTCTAGGCTGTCACAGAATACCAGGTTGAACCCCTTGTATAAACAGCAGCTTCCCATCAGCTATATATTTTACACATGGTAGTGTATGTCCGTGCTACTCTCTCAATTCTGTCCCACCCTCTCCCTCCTCCACTGTGTCCACAAATCTGTTCTGTATGCCTGCATCTCTATTCCTGCCCTGAATATAGGTTCATCAGTACCATTTTTCTAGATTCCATGTGTATGCATTAATATATGATATTTGTTTTTCTCTTTCTGACTTATTTCACTCTGTGTAACAGGCTCTAGTTTCATCCACCTCACTAGAACTGACTCAAATTCATTCCATTTTATGGCTGAGTAATATTACATCATATGTATGCACCACAACTTTTTAATCCATTCATCTGTCAATGGACATCTAGGCTGCGTCCTTGTAAGAGCTATTGTAAATAGTTTTGTAATGAACATTGGGGTATGTGTATCTCTGAAAAAGTTTATTTTAATGATTGTGATAAATCTACTAGGTTTTCTCATCCTTTTCCATCTCTTGTGGTTCAGAAAGAAAGAGTTGTTTCTTTCTCCCTTTCAGCTTTTATTTACTATTACTCAATGTACAAACAATAATTGACTTCCTACTGTAGGTCAGGCAAATATTATCAACTTCCTACTGTAAGTCAGGCATCCCTCTAGGTAGAAAGAACAAAAAAATCTTACTTTCTGTTTTTTGAACCTTTTTTTCCTATGGAAAGAAACAAAAATAATTAACAAAGTAATATTTCAAATATTTAAAAATATGAAGACATTTTTAAAAGCATATGGTAAAAAATGAGTAGAGTTTTAGAAAGGCAAGAGGGAACTTCCTTAGATAGGATGTCTTTTCCTAGCATTGACATTCAAGCTGTATCTGAATAATGAGAAGGAACCAACCCTATATTTACCTAGGTGAAACTCTAGGAAAGTGGAGGAAAGGGCCAGCGTATGGGTCTCAGACCACAGCCTGGTGCATTCAAGCAATGGAAAGTCCAAAATGGCTAAGAAGAGTGAAAAAGACTCAGTGAAGCTGACAGAGTCAAATCTCTTCAGTCTTCATGGACCCTGGTTAGGCAATGAGATAGAGTAGATATCCATGCCCTGTCATGCTGTGGCATCGGTCTGCTCTTAGCCTCCAGAGCTTTCCAGGAACTTCTCTCCTTCCAAGGCATGCACTAACCTCAGAAGAGCAATTGTAATGGCCTCTAACTCCTTTCCATAATGTTCACAAATTCATGAATCGCCAGTACCCAAACCTTTGTGTTGAGTCTGCCCACCTTACCACACCCCTTACTTGCTTGCAGTGATTTTTGCCTCAGAGATCCACTGTCCTATCCTACAGTTTATTTGTATGCTTCTAACAGTTTTCTACAGATCCTGGCACAGGATTTAGAATATAGAATGGATTCATGTTTATGTATGGCTGAGTCCCTTGGCTGTACACCTGAAACTATTACAACATTGATAATAAGCTATACCCCAATACAAAATTAAGTTTGTTTAAAAAAGAATATAGTGAGCATTCAGTATCTTTTTTGATTAATTAAGTTTCTATTTATGTAATTTTCCTCATAACCAAATCTGCTTGTTAACTTCTTCTAGCACACTAAAAAGCACCATAGAAGGCATAGAAAGAACCTACCTTAATATAGTAAAGGCCATATATGATAAGCCTACAGAAAACATTATTCTCAATGGTGAAAAACTGAAAGCATTCCCCCTAAGATCAGGAACAAGACAAGAGTGTCTACTTTCACTACTATTATTCAGCATAGTTCTAGAAGTCCTAGCTACAGCAGTCAGAGAAGAAAAATTAAAGGAATCCAGATTGGAAAAGAAGAAGTAAATTTCTCACTGTTTGCAGATGATGTGCTGCTGTACATAGAAAACCCTAAAGATAATATCAGGAAATTACTAGAGCTAATCAGTGAATTTAGCAAAGTTGCAGGATACAAAATGAATACACAGAAATCACTTGCATTTCTACACTGCAACAATGAAAAATCAGAAAAAGAAATTAAGGAATCAATTCCATTCACCACTGAAACAAAAAGAATTAAATATCTTCTAGGAATAAATATCTAGAATCAAATATATAGGAATATAAATTAAATACCTAAGGAGACAAAAGAACTGTACACAGAAAATTAATTAAGACACTAATGAAAGACACTTAATTTCATTAAGACACTAATAAAATACACTTAATTTCATTAAGACACTAATGAAAGACATCAAAGACAACATAAATGGAGAGATACTCCATGTTCCTCGGTAGGAAGAATCAATATTTTGATAATGTCTATATTACCAAGTGCAATCTACAGATTCAATGCAATCCCTAAGAAACTAGCAATGGCATTTTTCACAGAACTAGAACAAAAAATTTCACAATTCATATGGAAACACAAAAGACCCCAAATAGTCAAAGAACTCTTGAGAAAGAAGAATGGAGCTGGAGGAATAAATCTTCCTGACTTCAGATTATACGACAAAGCTACAGTCATCAAGACATTATGGTACTGGCACAAAAACAGAAGTAGAGACCCATAGAACAAGAAAGAAAACCCAGAGATAAACCCATGCACCTATGGTACCTTATTTTTGACAAAGGAGGCAAGAATACACAATGGGGCAAAGACAGCCTCTTTAATAAATGGTATTGGAAAAACTGAAAAGCTACATGTAAAAGAATGAAATTAGAACACTTCCTAACACCATACACAAAGATAAACTCAAAATGGATTACAGACCTAAATGTAAGACCAGAAACTATAAAACTATTAGAGGAAAACATAGGCAGAACACTCGATGACGTAAGTCAAAGCAAGATCCCCTATGACCCATCTCCTAGAGTAATGGAAAGAAAAACAAAAGTAAACAAGTGGGACCTTAAAAGCTTTTAAGCTTTTAAGCAAGGTGAAGAGACATCCCTCAGAATGGGAGAAAGAAATAGCAAATGCAAAAACTGACAAAGGATTTATTTCCAAAATATACAAGCAGCTCATACAACTCAATGCCAGAAAAACAAACAGACCCATAAAAAAGTGGGAAAAAGACCTAAACAGACATCTCTCCAAAGAAGACATACAGATGATTAACAAACACATGAAAAGATGCTCAACATTGCTCATTATTAGAGAAATGCAAATCAAAACTACAATGAGCTGTCACCTCACACGGGTCAGAAGGGCCATCATCAAAAAGTCTACAAACAATAAATGCTGGAGAGGGTGTGGAGAAAAGGGAACAATCTTGCACTGTTGGTGCGAACATAAATTGATACAGCCACTATGGAAGACGGTATGGAGATTCCTTAAAAAACTAGGAATAAAACCACCATATGACCCAGCAATCCCACTCCTAGGCATATACCCTGAGGAAACCAAAATTGAAAAAGACACATGTGTCCCATTGTTCACTGCAGCACTATTTACAATAGCTAGAGCATGGAAACAACCTAGCTGTCCCTCGACAGATGAACGGATAAAGAAGTAGTCGTACAAGATGGAATATTACTCAACCATATAAAGTAATGCATTTGAGTCAGTTCTAATAAGGTGGATGAACCTGGAACTTATTATACAGAGTGAAGTGAGTCAGAAAGAGAAAGATAAATATCATATTCTAACGCATATATATGGAATCTAGAAAAACGGTACTGAAGAATTTGTTTACAGGGCAACAATGGAGAAGCAGACTTAGAGAATAGATTTATGGACATGGGGAGAGGGGAGGAGAGGGTGAGATGTATGAAAAGAGTAACATGGAAACTTACATTACCATATTTAAAATAGATAGCCAATGAGAATTTGCTGTATGGCTTAGAAAACTCAAACAGGGGCTCTGTATCAACCTAGAGGGGTGGGGTAGGGAGGGAGATGGGAGGGAGGTTCAAAACGGAGGGGATATATGTATACCTGTGGCTGATTTGTGTTGAGATGTGACAGAAAACAGAAAAATTCTGTAAAGAAATTATACTTCAATTAAAAAATAAATTAAGTTTTAAAAAAAACACCATAGATAATAAAGAAGATGTGGTATATATATTATATATATACAGTGAAATATAACTAAACCATTAAAAAGAATGAAATAATGCCATTTGCAACAACACCGATGGACTTTGAGGGCATTATGCTAAATGAAATGTCATACAGAGAAAGACAAATACTGAATTATATCACTTATATTTGGAATCCAAAAATTATAACTAGTGCATATGACAAAAAAAAGCAGACTCACAGATATAGAGAACAAACTAGTGGTTACCAGCAAACTGAGGAAAGGGGCAGGAGCTGTATAGGAAAAGGGGATTAAGAGTTACAAACTATTATGTATAAAATAAACTGCAAGGATATATTGTACAACACAAGGAATATAGCCAATATTTTATAATAACTGTAAATGAAATATAACCTTTAAAAATTGTGAGTCAGGACCTCCCTGGTAGTCCAGGGGCTGAGATTTCACCTTCCAATGCTGGGGGTGCAAGTTTGACCCCTGATCAGGGAGCTAAGATCCCACATGCCTTGCAGCACACACACAAAAAAAACATAAATCAGAAGCAATATTGCAACAAATCCAATAAAAACTTTAAAAATGGTCCACATCAAAAAACCTTTTTAAAAAATTGTGAATTATATCCTTCAATTAAAAATAAGTAAATTTTTAAAAATTGTGACTCATTATATTATGTAACATATAATATAGTAGTATATGTTGTACATCAACTATACTTCAATTTTAAAATTTTTTAGAATTTTAAATCTTAAAAAGAACCATAGATAACCAAGACAAGCTTCATAAAACTATTGAAGCGCATATAAGAATGCAATTGATGGCTTAAAAACTTAAACATAAGACATGATACCATAAAACTTCTAGAAGAGAACATAGGCAAAATATTTTCTGACATATATCATACCAATGTTTTCTTAGGTCAGTCTCCCAAGGCGATAGAAATAAACGAAGAGGAGAGTGAAAAAGCTGGCTTAAAACTCAGCATTAGAAAACTAAGATCATGGCATCCAGTCCCATAACTAGTCAACAAGAAAAAAATGAACACCCAAACCAACAAAATGAACATAAGACCTAAAGAGACATTTCTCCAAAGAATAATCACAAATGTCCAATAAGTAAATAGATGGGGAAACAGTGACAGACTTAATTTTCTTGGGCTCCAAAATCACTGCAGATGGTGGCTGCAGCTATGAAATTAAAAGACACTCGCTCCTTGGAAGAAAAGCTATGACCAACCTAGATAGCATATTAAAAAGCAGAGACATTACTTTGCCAGCAAAGATCCATATAGTCAAAGCTATGGTTTCTCCAGTAGTCATGTATGGATGTCAGAGTTGGACTATAAAGAAAGCTGAGTGCCGAAGAATTGACGCTTTTGAACTGTAGGACTCTTAGAGTCCCTTGGAATGTAAGGAGACCAAACCAGTCTATCCTAAAGGAAATCAGTCCTGAACATTCATTGGAAGGACTGATGCTGAAGCTGAAGCTCCAATACTTTGGCCATCTGATGCAAAGAAGTGAATCACTGGAAAAAGATGCTGATGCTGGGAAGATTGAAGGCAGGAGGAGAAGGGGATGACAGAGAATGAGATGGCTGGATGGCATCACCAACTCAATGGACATGAATCTGAGCAAACTTCAGGAGTTGGTGATGGACAGGGAGGCCTGGTGTGCTACAGTCCATGGGTCGCAGAGTCGGACACAACAGAGCAATTGAACTGAACTGAACTGAAACAAAGGCACCTAATCAAATTTACAAGCTTCTGCACAACAAAGGAAATCTTAAACAAATGCAAAGACAAACTACAAAAAGGGAGGGAATAATTGCAAACAATGCAAGCAACAAGGGCTTAATTTCCCAAATATGCAAACAGCTAATACAACTAGACAACAAGAAAAAAATAAACAACCCAAACAAAAAAAAAATGAGCAGAAGACCTAAAGAGACATTTCTCCAAAGAATAAACACAAATGTCCAATAGGCCCATGAAAAGATACCCAAATCACTAATTATTAGAGAAATGCAAGTCAAAACTACAATAAGGTACTACCTCACATTGCTCAGAATGGCCATCATTAAAAAGTCTACATGTAACAAATGCTGGACAAAGTAAGGAGAAAAGGGAACCCTCCTACACAGTTGGTGGGAATGTAAGTTGGTCCAGCCACTGTGGAAACTATTATGGAGTTTTCTTAGAAAACTAAAAATAAAATTACCTTATGATCCAGCAATCCCACTCCTGGGCATATATGCAGACAAACTGTAATTCAAAAAGCTACATGCACTTCTATGTTCATAACAGCACTAGATGGACATGAGTTTGAGCAAGCTTCAGGAGTTGATAATGGACAGGGAAGCCTGGCATGCTGCAGTCCATGACGTCACAAAGAGTCGGACACAACTGAATGACTGAACTGACTGATTCACAGTAGCCAAGACATGTAAACAACCTAAATGTCCACAAACAGAGGACTGGATAAAAAATTGTGGTACATGTATACAATGGAATATAAGTCAGTCATTTAAAAAAAATAGCAAAGTAGTGTCATGTGCAGCAACATGTATGCAACTAGAGATTATCACGCTAAGTGAAGTAAATCAGAAAGACAAAGAGAAATGCTATATGATATCACTTCTATGTGAAGTCTAAAATGAACCTGTCTATGAAACAGAAACAAAATCAGGGACATAGAGAATAGACTGGCAGTTGCCAAGGGGCAGGCGGGTGGGAGAGGGTAAGAATGGGAATTTGGGATTAGTAGATGTAAACTGGTATGTAATGGATAAACAACAAGATCTTACTGTATAGCACAGAGAACTATATTCAATACCTGTGAAAACTATAATGGAAAAGAATGTGAAAAAGAATGTATCTGCATGCACAACTGAATCACTTTCTGTACAGCAGTAATTAACACATTGTAAGTACACTATAGGCAGTGTGCTCTGTCGCGTACTAGCTCACCAGGCTCCTCCTTTGCTCACCAGGCAAATTTGAACTTTGCCCTGAACTTTTCCAGGCAACAATACTGGAGTGCCATTTCCTACTCCAGAGGATTTTCATGAACCAGGGGCCAAACCTGTGTCTCTCACATCTCCTGCATTAGCAGGCAGATTCTTTACCACTAGCACCACTCTACTTCAATTTAAAAAAAATAAATTTAAAAAATAATGCAATTTGATTATAAGAGAAAAAGTGTAGAATGAAAATTGAATTGTAGTATTTTGAGATCTCTTTATCCAAGGAATTCAATAATTTAAAATACTTCTTTTAGAAAAAGAACAATTTCTTGATCAATGACTGATGAAAACAGAGTTAGAAAGGAAAGAAATAATCTGTAGTAACATGGAAGAAGTTCGTCAAAACTGAGAAGTGATTTTAATGTTTTATTTATTTTATTAAACAGATATATATATAACACTATAGACCAAGAATTGCTTTAAGCACTTTGCAAGTATTAATTCAGTTAACCCTTATCACCTTATGATAAGTATGAAAGTACCTTTAGCCATAAGGAACTGCTATTTTTGTAAGTCAATAACAGTCAAATAGAAATTCCAGATGATTCATTTTACAGATAACAGAATTTAGGGATAAAGAGGTTAAACAATTCATGCATTATTGTAAAAGCAAAGCTAGGTTTTGAATTCATACAGTCTGGCTCAGGAGTCTGCACCATGTCACTGAAAAGAAAAGAATTACCTTCTGAGGAGCCCTCTTCTGGTGGCTCAGTGGTAAAGAATCTGCCTGCCGATTGGGTTTGATCCCTGGGTGGAGAAGATTCCCTGGAGAAAGAAGTGGCAACCAACTCCAATATTCTTGCCTGGAAAATCTCATGGACAGAGGTGCCTGGAAAGCTACAGTCCATGGGGTTGCAAAGAGTTGGACACAACTTAAACAACTGAGCACAACTCAGGAATTACAGGTGACTTCAATATAATTAAGGCAAGGATTAGCACTAACTGGGTCATTGTCTTTGCCCCTTACCTGTTTTCCATTGTTCAAATCCCCAGACAATACAACAAAGATTTTGGAAAACTGTGGTAGTTACAAGGCTTAATTCCTACTTACTGTATGCATTAGCTGAAATGCTTATGAAGCCATACCCCAGTGATCTGATTTTAGGATGATATTGTGATTTTTTTTAAACTCAAAAATAATTCAAAATAACTTTAACTCTTTTATTTTATTGAAGGGCAATATTATATTGAAGGGAAGAGATAGCCAAAAATAGCTCTTTAAAATCTCCTTTTTACCTTTCATCCGTTTTTTCACACATTACAACTGAAACACAAACACCACGTATGCTTTACTTACTAGTTTAATTACTACACGCACAGCTCACTACTGAACACTACTGAACTTCAAAAAAAAAAAAACTATCCTGAATAATTTCAAATTTTGTCATATTTCCAAAGCACTGTTCTTCAGATTCTGTACCACAAACCCCAAAACTCAATCTGACAATTGAGGATCCTCCTCAGAATCCAGAGGAGAAAAGAAATAAAAGAGACCAGTCCAAATTCATTTTTATCAAGGAGACACAAGAAAATGTGGAAATAGTCCTGCGTTAATACTTTTATTCTGTCACATTGCACAAGAAAGAAGAATACCATATCTTTCTTGGTTATGGGCAGAAATCACATTAAGAAAATTCTGGACATTGGTAATAAAACTAGTAAGTAAAGCATCCATGGTACTATGTTTCGTTGATTCACGTCTGTGGCATTGGCAGGGAATAGTAAGTTAGTTCATCTTTCTTGATATCAAAATCACTTAAAACAGCTTCCTGAAACTCAACATCTGAATGAATATCCTCCTCATTGCCACCTTCATCTCTTTGTTCCTCAAACTGTAGATGGCAGGATTCAGAAATGGAGTAATAACTACATCAAAAATAGCAAGGAATTTATCTACTGGTACTGTGGGAAATGGCCATGAATACACAAAAATACATGGGCCAAAAAATAAGACCACCACTGCGATGTGAGCTGATAGTGTAGACAGGGCCTTGGACAAGCCACCTGAAGAACGTTGCCAAACAGTGACCAAGATGAAGATATAGGAGGTAATCAGAATGAAGAATGTTCCCAGGGAGATGAAGCCACTATTGGCAGTAACCACAAGTTCCAGTCTGTAAGTTTCTGTGCAGGCAAGCCTAATAAATCGAGGAAGATCACAGTAAAAACTGTCCACTTTATTGGGGCCACAGAATGGTAGATTTACAACAAATAGAATTTGGATGAGTGAGTGGATGATCCCAATGGTCCAGGCAGCAACCAAGAGTGAAAAACAAGTTCTGAAGTTCATGATGACCAGGTAGTGGAGAGGCCTACATATAGCGACATAACGGTCAAAGGCCATGGCAATGAGCAGAACCATCTCGGTTCCTCCAATAACGTGAACGAAGAACATCTGAGCAATGCATCCTTGGAAAGAGATTACTTTTCTCTCTTTGAAAAGATCAGAGATCATCTTGGGAGCTGTAATGGAGGAAACCCACATATCAATAAAGGAGAGGTTGGCTAGCAGGAAGTACATAGGGGAGTGTAAATGGGAGTCAGAGGTCACTGTGAGAACAATGAGGAGGTTTCCTAAAATACTTGTTACATAGAACACAGAGAAAATTAGAAAGAGGACGAGTTGCATCTCCAAAGAACTGGTGAATCCCACCAACACAATCTCAGACACCACCGAATGATTTCCTCCCCCCATGGTCTCAGTCACTTTGGGCTCCAAATTTGCCTGAAAAAAATAGGAAAAATAAGAAATTTGGATTACTGGCCATATTACTCAGGGTTCCAATGGAGAAGCAGAACCACCAAGAGATAATATACCAAGAGATTTGTGACAGTGACTTGATCTTACTGATCCTGCAGACGCTCTCTACAATTCAGCAGTCTCTACAATTCTATTATCCTTGCATCTAATGCTGTAGCTTGAAGTCTACAGGACAGGCAGTGAGGAAAGGAAGATGGATATAAAATGGGGAAGAGCAAAAATGAACCGGAACCCACAATCAAGAACTAAAGACTGCACAAATAAAAAATGCTGGCGGGAAGGTGGAGAAAAGGGAACTCTCCCACACTGCTTGTGCAGCCACTTTGGAAAGCTTTGTGGAGGGTCCTTAGAAAACTAAAAATAGAGTTGTCATATGATCCAGCAACCTCACTCCTTGGTGTGTATCTGTAGAAAACTAATTCAAAAAGAAACATGCACCACAATGCTCATAGAAGTGTTATTTGTGATGGCCAAAACATTGTGTACACACATATACAATGGAATACTACTCAAATAAAAACCTGCCTCATGTATCTTGAAATGCTGTTCATTTTTCACAGCCCAGTTTAAATGCCACTCATGAAACTTCCCCAATTCTCCTAGCTAGAAAAGAAATCTTCCCCTCATTTCCCATAGCACTTTGTATTTTTCATAGCACCTTTTGCCCTGTGGGGTAGTTACACGTGCATGACTTATTTCCTCTGTTTTCAAGCACTAAAAGGTAGAGCTTTCTGTATTTTCATTTCCGTCGTGATACTCAGTTCCTTGGGCAGTTTCAGAGGGCAGAACAGTCAGTTCTAGAAGATCAGTATGTGTTTGCTGAATTAATTTTAATTAATTCCTTTGCAATTTCAATTTAATTGTTTAAGAGGATGAAGATAAAGGAAACATACAAGGAGAAGAAATTGAAAGATGGTGAGGGATAGGAAGAAAAAACGCCTTAATGATAAATTAAGGAAACAAGAAAATTAAATAAAGGAGTAAGAAATAGAGAAAAAAAAGAGTGATGAAAGAATCATGTAGAATAGAAAGAGGAAAGGAAAAAGAATGCTATAGAAACTTCCCTCAAATTCTGAGACTAGTGACTCACAGGCCTAAATGGAAAAATACAGAAAAGGAATTTAGAATTAGCTTACATCTTGAATGTTCCAAAGAGCCCCCAGCCACACACCCAGTGAAAGATTTTAGATGGAAAAGCTAATATCACTAAGACTGGATCTGAATTTTCCTTCTCAGAAAATATTTGACAGAAAGCCTCATTGATGGAGATAGCAGATCCTCAGTTTGAAACTAAAGTTTTCCCATTCTTCTACTTCTTTCTTAGAGATATTTTCCTAAAAAAATTCCACCCTTCCTTACCTTCCACCACTCACCTATTCCTGTCCCAAGTGCACAGTGATGCAATATAACTTGCTATTTCTGAGTTTTTCTCCCAGTACCAGGCTGTGAGCTCATGGGAGAGTGCAATGGTATCTTTTTCTCTGTACTCCCAGCACCCCAGACAATGCTGGAAACATAACAGAAGCTTAAGAGGTGTTTTTTGTTGAATGAAAAAAATGGACGTACAAATAACCCAGATATCAAGTTTCTCTAATATTTCAGGAATACTGGGGCTCAATTAAAAAAATTAGAATATTCAACCTCAGCAGTCACTTTAAAGTTTTTCTTCTCAGTCATTTATTATAATAACTAAAAGGTCAGTGTAGAAGGAAGAAGCATACTAACCCTGCTTCTTTGGCAAATACAGCCTAATTGCACACTTTTATTTGCTTGGTCTACATAGATGTCTTGGGCAACCAGAGCCAACTCTGCCACCAACTCTGGAATGTATGTTTATCACCAAACTAATCTGAATCAAGAGGTAAATGTAAACATCCCATATGCATCCTGTGTGCCTCCGAATCATGCCTGACTCTCACATCATGGTTCTTACCCTTGAACTTGAGTATAGTGGAGATTCTCAATGAATCAATGCTAGCTGATGTTACATTAAACATTGATCAAGAGTTGTAGGATTAACCAACCTAGGAACAATAAATTTTTCTTCTCATTTCAAGTTTCAGAAAAAATACATCATTTTTGTCCAGGCACCTTCTTTGTCCCCATTTAAAGACCAAGGTAGTTTCCCTGCCAAGTATTTTCCAAACCTGGCACCACTGACACTCAACTACTGTTCTCAACTCTTTGTCTTCTGGATGTTTTCTTCCACACCACAACTAAATCACAGTTTGAAATCTCTAGTGATGATTTAGTTACCAGGAAATATCTTAGTTGACAAAACATAGCAATCTGAATGAATTTGTTCTTCTTTGAATTTTCCCATTCTTCTCATCCACCTGATCTCTAGCAGACCTAAAATAGCTGCATCTTCAGAAAAAAACATGTCTGGCATTTGAAATTATTGAAATTTCCCCAAAGTAGAAAAGAAGTAGCTAATTAATAATACAGAGGTTAGTAAAAAGTGGTATCAAATAGAACATGGACGGCCAATATGACTTTAATCTGTTTGGAGACGGTCTCAGAGAATAAGTTTGATTTTCCCAGAGCAACATAGGAGGAGACAGTTAATGAGTCACTTAGGGGAAGAGATCCCTCATGAATACACAGGTTTTATCAGATTATTTTCCTAACCCAGGACTTGAGGTGAAGATAAAGTCCTAAAATTTATGAAAATATTGGGCCATCTCTGGCAGATTCTAGTGGTTAAGAATTCCTGCTTTCACTGGAGGGGGCATGGATTTGATCCCTGGTCAGGGAACTAAGATCCCATCCCACATGCTGCATGCAGCACCCCCCAAAAAAAATTATGAAAATATATTTTAGATAGTTTTTAATGAAAATCATTTTTATTGTTCTCACATATGCATATAGTATTATAAGACAGTCACAAACACACACAACTTATTTCCTAGATACATGCATTTGGGGAAGTTGGGGAAAAAAACACAGAAAATGGCTGGAGCTCATTAATGAATTTGGTAAAGTTACAATATACAAAACTAGAACACAGAAATATCCTACGTTTCTATACACAAACAATGAAATATCAGGAAAAGAGATTAAGGAAACAATTCCATTTATCATTGCATCTAAGAGAATAAAATGCCTTATAATAAATCTACCTAGGGCTTCCCTGGTGTCTCAGATGATAAAGAATCCACCTGAAATGCAGGAGACCAAGGTTTGATCCCTGGGTCGGGACAGTCCCCTAAGGAAAACGATGGCAACCCACTCCATATTCTTGCCTGGAGAATTCCGTGGGCAGAGGAGCCTGACGGGCTACAGTTCATGGGGTCACAAAGGGTCGGACACGACTGAGCAACTAACACTTTCACACTTTCAAGGAAGCAAAAGACTTGTACTCAGAAAACTATAAGATGATATAAGAAATCAAAGCTGACACAAAGAGATGTAGAAATATACCATGTTCTTGGATTGGAAGAATCCACATTGTGAAAAAATGATCGCAGTACCCAAAACTATCTCTAGATCCAGCACCATCCCTATCAAATTATCAAGGGTATTTTTCACAGAATTAGAACAAAAAACTCTACATGTTGTATGGAAACACAAAAGACGCAAATAGTGAAAGAAATCTTGAGAAAGAAGAATGGAGCTAGAGAAATCTGGCCCCCCGACTTCAGACAAAGCTACAGTAACCCAAACAGTATGACACAGGCACAAAAGCAGAAATACACACCAATGGAAAAGGATAAAAAGTCCACAGATTAACCTATGCATCTATAGCCACCTAATCTATGACAAAGGAAACAAGAATATACAATGGAGAAAAGACAATCTCTATAATAAGTGGTGCTGGAAAAACTGGACAATTACATGTGAAAGAATGAAATTAGAGCACTCCCTAATACCCTACACAAAAATCAATTTATAGAGACTTCCCTGGTAGTCCAGTGGATGAGAATCTGCCTTTTTTACGGTCCAGGGGACAAGGGTTTGGTCTTTGGTCGGGGAACTAAGGTCTCAAATGCTTTGGGGCAGCTAAGCCCACTAGCCTCAACTAGAGAGTCTGTGCATCTCAACTAGGACCTGAAGCAATCAAATAAATAAACAAAATTTTTTAAATGTTTTTTTAAATAATAAAATGTTTTAAATAAACTCAAAGTGAATTAAAGATCTAAATGCCAGATACTATAAAACTCTTAAAGGAAAATGTAGACAGAAGAACACTCTTTGACATAGATCAGACCAAGATCTTTTTCAATCCACTTCCTAGAGTAATGAAAATAAAAACAAAAATAAACAAATGGAGGTGGCAATTCACATTCACATTGGCGATCACATGGAAGGGGAGGGATGTTTCAACAGATGAATCGAGGGAAAGAAAGTGAAAGTGAAGTTGTTCAGTCGAGTCCGACTCTAGCGACCCTATGGACTGCAGTCTACCAGGCTCCTCCGTCCATGGTATTTTCCAGGCAAGAATACTGGCGTGGGTTGCCCTTGCCTTCTCAGTTTGCCAAGATTCCTGAATCGGGGAGAGGGGATACAAACCTGCAGTCCATAACAGCAACAATCCCAAATCGAAAAATAATAGCTCATGCGTTCCAAACACTTTTAGAGTCCACTAAGATCAGCTTATGAAACCCTCACAATAACTTCATGAGATAAATTCCATAACTATCCTCCTTTATCTATGAGGAACCTGAGCCACAGAGAAGTTAAGCAGCTGGCCCTGTGTTATGTATCTGAAGCAGAGGTGCCAAGTCTGTCCACCAGCCCCACCTGGTGGTGCTGCTCCAAATAGCAGCGCCCAGATGTAAACCCAGAGTGAACATCCGTGGTAGGCAAACAGCAGGAGGTGGTTGTTGTTGATGATGATGATGTTATTTAACAAAGCAATCAAAAGAGATAGACTCTTTCTCCAGGCACGGGTGCTCACTATTTCACCAACTGCTCCATTCTGTGTTTGCTCTAAATGTTAGAAAACTCTTCCTTGTAAAGAGATGTAATTACTGCCCCCTGGCATCGGATGTGCTCTCTGAAGCTGTGCAGGGTAAGTTTGCTCTTAAGACATACCCTTAAATCCTTAAATGCAGATTTCATATGTTGAAATCCCTATGTGATGTGATGAATATGAAGCCTTTGGGGTTGATTAGGTCATGATGGTGGAGCTCTAGTAAATAAGTCTAGTGCCCTTACAAGAAGAGACCAGAGAACTCTCTTGCTGCCTTTCCACCATATGATGATACAATGAGAAGCCAGGCATCTGCAACCCAGAAGAAGGTCCTCACCTGGACTCAGCAATGCTGGCACCCTGAACGTGGGCTTCCAGCCCCCAGAACTGCAAGAAATCAATTTCTATTGTTCAAAATCCACGTAGTCTATGATTTTGTTCTAAAAGCCTGAACAAAGAGTTCAGTTCAGTTGCTCAGTTGTGTCCAACTCTTTGCAACCCCATGGACTGCAGCACGCCAGGCCTCCCTGTCCATTACCAACTCCCGGAATTTACTCAAACTCATGTCCATCGAGTCAGTGATGCCATCCAACCATGCCATCCTGTGTCGTCCCCTTCTCCTTCCACCTTCAATCTTTCGCAGCATCAGGGTCTTTTCAAATGAGTCAGTTCTTCACATCAGGTGGCAAAAGGATTGGGGTTTCAGCTTCAGCATCAGTCCTTCCAATGAATATTCAGGACTGATTTCCTTTAGAATGGACTGGTTGGATCTCCTTGCAGTACCAGGGACTCTTAAGAGTCTTCTCCAACACCACAGTTCAGAAGCATCCATTCTTTGGTGCTCAGCTTTGTTTATAGTTCAACTCTCACATCCATACATGACTACTGGAAAAACCATTGCTTGACTAGACAGACCTTTGTTGGCAAAGTAATGTCTCTGCTTTTTAATATGCTGTCTAGGTTGGTCATAATGTTTCTTCCAAGGAGCAAGCATCTTTTAATTTCATGGCTGCAATCACCATCTGCAGTGATTTTGGAGCCCAAAAAAATAAAGTCTGTCACTATTTTCATTGTTTCCCCATCTATTTGCCATGAAGTGATGGGATCAGATGCTATGAGACCAGATGCATGATCTTAGTTGAATGTTGAGCTTTACACCAAATTTTTCACTCTCCTCTTTCACTTTCATCAGAGGCTCTTTAGTTCTTCTTCACTTTCTGCCATAAGGGTGGTGTCATCTGCATATCTGAGGTTATTGACATTTCTCCAGGCAATCTTGATTTCAGCTTATGCTTCCTCCAGCCCAGTGTTTCTCATGATGTACTCTGCATATAAGTTAAATAAGCAAGGTCACAATATATAGCTTTTTGCAAGGGGACATTGCAAAAATTGACTAGTTCCTTAGTAGAACTGCTGCAGATATTGATTTTGATAGAGTGTGTCTGCCACCTACTGTAATTTTTGTGAATGACCAGCCAGCAAAGTTTTTTATCTTGGAATAAGACCTCATTAAAATTATTCTAAGACTAAGAAAAGAGCTCAAAAGAGTACTGCTAGGGCTTGAGATGACCCAAGAATTAGGGCTCTTTTCTACCTTGTGATCAATAAAGATTGAGATAAGAAATAAGGTGCTTGAAGGCCAGACTTCACTTCTGTTATTGCTAAGCTGGTGACAGCCCAGGTACAGAAGTATGAGAACTACAAGCTCTGAATACTGAACCCCAAATTAGATCCACTACTAAGAGTTCAAACAGTGCTAAACCACCACAGACCTTCCCAAGTGGTAGCCTGTTCCTAAAATCTTAGTGCCTATAGGAATTGAGAGGAATGAATACTGACTGAAGGAATGTCCACCTTCTCTGTCTACAAATCCAATATGATACAACATTACCACCACTACAGTGCTGCGTAAACATATATCCATCCATGAGGAAGGAAATGTCAGGAAGCAAGGACTGGCCTTCCTCCCTCCTATTCTACCACACCCCTGCCAAAAAAAAAAATAGTCAGGAAATTGTAAATTGTTAAGAATGAGTAAGCTGCATAAACAGGAAAAGTAGGAAAGACAAAGAACCAAATAAAATGGATGTTTCTTTACCAACACAGAAAACTAGTAGATAATAGAATGCTCAAGCTTTTTGTTGTGATGATTAAATTACCTTATTCATAAAAAGCACTTAGCAGATGCCTATTTCCATCCTTGAGGAGTGAAAAAAAATGTTTAAGATCTGTGTGTCTGTGTGTTTCTATGATTTTTAAAGTCTTTATTGAATTTGTTATAACAGTGTATCTGTTTTATGTTTTGGCATTTTGGTCATAAAGCACGTGAGATCTTAGCTCCCTGACCAGAGATCAAATCGGTACCTCCTGCATTGGAAGGCGAAGTCATAACCACTTGACCACCAAGGAAGTCCTGGGGAATGAATCTTTTAAAGAGTAGAATAAGCCATGTCTCTTTCCCTCCATTAGTCTCCGATTCTGCCCAGAGTAAAACCTAAGACTATAAGAAGACCTACAAGGGGCCGTGTGATCTGGCCTCTCAGGATACTCCCTCAACATCTCCCATCACTCCACTCCTTGCCCATCATCCAGCATACCAGGCAGGCGCCTCCTCAGAGCCTTTTCTCTCTTTGAAATGCTATTCTCCCAGTTTCTTTTTTTTTAATTTACTTTATTGTGTTGGTTTTGCCATACAATGACATGAAACCGCCATGGGTATACATATGCTCCCCCTCCAGAACCCCCCTCCCTCCTCCCTCCCAATTCCCTCCCCCTGGGTCATTTGGTGCACCAGCCCCGAGCATCAACCCTGGGCTGGCGATTGATTTCACATATGGTAATTAACATGTTTCAATGCCATTCTCCCATATCATCCCACCCTTGCCCTCTTCCACAGAGTCCACGAGTCTGTTCTATACATCTGCGTTTCTTTTGCTGTCTCGCATGCAGGGTTCTCGTTACCATCTTTCTAAATTCCATATATATGCGTTAGTATACTGTATTGTTTTTCCTTCTGGCTTACTTCACTCTGGATAATAGGCTCCAGTTCCGTCCACCTGAGTAGAACTGATTGAAATGAATTTTCTTTTAATGCTGAGTAATATTCCATTGTGTATATGTACCACAGCTTTC